>JANAVB010040418.1:1241697-1531697 GCA_029216955.1 Iris pallida | reverse complement strand
GAGGATGGACGTCAATGCCGGCCAGATGGTGATGTCCAAGAAGGAAACATACTTCGAAAAAGCTTTTCAAACCGAAGGGATGTTCAAAATTCAGCTTGTAAACCAGTCAAATGTAATCAATGCAATCGCTCGTTCTGATTATTCTCTTGAGTTGTGGCATAATAGACTAGGACATGTTCACTGTAAAAGGATTAACAAAATGTCAAGTTTAGGACTTATCTCCAAATGTGGGGGTAAGGTAGAGAAGTGTGAAGTATGTGCCCAGACAAAGATCACAAGAAAACCCTTTCATCGGGTCAATCGAAGCACAGATCTTCTGGAGTTGGTGCACTCCGATATCTGTGACTTCAAGCAATTCTCTACAAAAGCCGGGATGAAGTATTTCATTACCTTCATCGATAACTTCTCAAAGTACGCGTTCGTCTACTTGCTCAAGTCTAAAGATGAAGCGTTCGAGAAGTTCAAAGAGTTCAGGGGCGAGGCTGAACGACAAACTGGACAACAACTCAAGAGGCTAAGGAGTGATCGGGGCGGAGAGTATCGGTCTCATGAATTCACATCGTTCTGCAAAGGACATGGAATCATAAACGAGACTACTGCTCCATATTCTCCTCAATCTAACAGAGTAGCGGAGAGGAAGAACAGAACGTTGACAGAAATGATGAACTCAATGCTGCTAACTGCGGGTCTTCCTAAATGCTACTGGGGACACTACACCAAAAGAGGAATTTTCCAACACATTTTTTTTCAATTACTAACGGTTTTGTGGCGTTAAGAATTACCAACGGTAGAAAACCGTTAGGGATTAAAAAAACCATTAGAAAAAATGACAAAAAATAAGTTTTAATATTTGTAACACACAATATTTATTTAGTAACACTTAAAAACCGTTAGCAAATTAAATAAAATTAAAGGAAAACTAAAAAATTGTCATCATGTGCCATTCACATGATAAGGAAGTGTTACTGAGGCATCACACTTATACCATTTCTCATTTCCCTCCTGTGCCCTCTCTAGTTTTCTCCTCTCCTTTCTACCTCCTCGACGGTGAATGGCGAAGGCGCTCTCCTCTGCTCCTTCACGACGAAAGGCAAAGTTGACAGGTAATCTCTCCCTCCCCCAGCCACTGATCGGGACACTATCGTCGACACTAACATGTCCATGTTCTTCTCTTTCGGCATGGGAATCATCGGATTTGGGTTGCGGTTCTTCTTCTTATCATCAATCGAGGGAGTGTTGGAGGAGTTAGGGAATCGAGCCTCCGGAGGGATTTACGAAATTAGGGTTTCGAAGGAATTTAGGAAAATTAGGGTTCGGTAGAATTTGGGAAACTAGGGTTAGATATTTTCTTTCGGGATTTCAATCAGAAAATTAGGCAAAGCATTTCAGGCTCTTTGGTGTTTTGGAATTCGACTTCAGAGTTGGGAATCTCTAATCCAGCTTTTGCATACAAAAATAAGGAATTAGATCACCCATGTTATGAACGTATTCAATGCCATAGATTGTCGACATCATTTTTGGTTTCACTTCCAGTTATGTGACCAATGATGTGGCTTGTTTCAATATATAACTAGACAATTTAGATTTATTAAATACATATATCAATAGATATAAATTAGAAGAATCTCACTGGCAACACTTGATGTGGCTAGATTTCATTTATGTCCCTTTGAACTTCTAGGAGATGTTTTCTTAACATAGATTTCTTTCCTCTTCATCAGGCTTGCATACGGGGTGGCACCTGAGACGACTCACGGAGATGATCTATACCGACTTGTTGTAGTTCATGAAGTCCAGTCAAGACTACTTTTCGCCAGCCACACTGAGGCAGGACCCAAGCAATGATGTTGCCGCTGCCACTACTGTTTCTGTTTCTTCTCGCTATTCGTTTGCGGGTCCAGCTCCTGCACACCGCTGATTGGCATTTACAATTGCTTTAAGATGTGCCTGGTCTTATATAATGTAGATTTGTTGTGTCCAAATGAAGTTACTATTTGTAATTCAAACATGAAAGTAGTCGGACTTCACGCCTAAGAGCTTACATCTCGGGTTCAAATGTTGGGCTGCATTTGTATCTCCGATCTCATTGCCATTTGATAGGATCTTTGCATTTAGGTGCCATTTTTAACTTGTATTCTAGATTGATGTACATGGTATATTGCCTACTTAAGGTTGAACTGTTGTTGTATCCTTTTCTGTTGAATATTTCAGCTTTAGTTGACGACATATTTTGATTATCCAATTTCGTATGTAAGGACCTTCAGAACTTGTGCTAATATGTGTGTCTATGTTGTTTACATAAAACCAATATAGCAGTAGTATCAAGTTAACATTTCCCTTGCTTTTATTGTGCATGTGTTCATTCCCCTAAACTCACTTTCCTAAGGTTACAAACGGTTATATAAAACCAATATAGCAGCAATATCCAATTTCTACAAATCCACAATTACCAATGGTAATACGCGTTAGGAGCCCACAGTTACCAATGATTATAAGCAGATTTCCAACGATTTTTTATCGTTAGGGAATTGAATTTTCAAACGATTTTTTAGCGTTAGGAAATTTATTTTTCCAACGGTTTTTTACCGTTAGCAAAGTAAATTTACCAACGGTTTTTTACCGTTAGGAAAATTTCCAACGCCATATTTCCAACAGTAAAAAACCGTTAGCAATAATTTTCCTAACGCTTATAATCGTTAGAAAATGACTGTTTTGGTGTAGTGGAAGAAACTGAATTGACGGCCACTTTTATTCTAAATAGAGTGCCGTATGCAAATTCGGACGTAACTCCTCATGAACTCTGGTTCAAAATCAGACCTAACTTGAATGTCATTCGAGTGTGGGGGTATCTGGCTTATGTGAAGCTCCCAGATCTGAAGATTCAGAAGCTGGGGACAAGGACTACGAAGACGATTTTCTTGGGGTATGCAGAGAAGAGTGATGCTCGAAGATTTTTTGATATTGAGTCAAATCATATCATTGAATCTCGCAATGCTGAATATTTTGAAGACAAGTTTACAAGGCACAAGAACATTGTTCTAACGGACATTCCAGAGAATGATGAAGGTGCAAAGGAGACTGAGATCTTCAATGAGCCAGTTGTCCAAGATGAAGTTGTTGCTGAGGAGACAACGATTGAACCATAACTCGCTGAGCCATCGTCGAAGCGAGCAAGGAGGCCGAAGAACTTCGGAGATGACTTTATCACCTATCATGTGGAAGCATATCCGCTTACCTATGATGAGGCGATGAATACCAGAGATGCTGGTTCTGGAAGGAGGCGATAGACAATAAAATTGAATCAATCACCTCCAATAACACTTAGGTGTTGGTTGATCTACCTGAAGGAGCAAAACCTATTAGATGTAAGTGGATCTTCAAGAAAAAGATGAAAGCTGATGGAACTATTGATAAGTTCAAGGCCAGGCTAGTGGCAAAGGGGTTTTCTCAGAAGCAGGGGATCGACTACTTTGACACGTATGCTCTAGTAGCCCGGATGACCACCATCAGAATATTGATTGCTCTCGCAGCGATACATAAGATGGTAATACATTAGATAGATGTGAAAACGGCATTCCTGAATGGCGAGCTGACCGAAGAGATCTACATGCAACAACCAGAAGGGTTTGTCGTCAAAGGTCTTGAAGACAAAGTCTGCAAGTTGGTGAAATCTCTGTACGGTTTAAAATAAGCTCCCAAAATGTGGCATGAGAAGTTTGACAAAGTTATAAGGTCAAATAGCTACAGGTTCAGTGAAACAGACAAGTGTGTCTATACAAAGTTTGTTGACGGGGACGAAATGCTAATCCTAGGTACGGATAAAAGCTGTGTCACGGAGACAAAGAAGTTCCTCTCGACGAAGTTCAGTATGAAGGACTTGGGGAATGCTGATGTTATCTTGGGACTCAAGATCATCCGGACAGACACTGGACTAGCGCTGTCACAGTCTCATTATGTTGAGAAGATGATCACTCGTTACGGGTATCCGGATCTTCCAGGGATCGATACGCCGTACAGGTGTGATCTGAAGCTGAAGCCTAATTCAGGAGTGTCATGCCCCGACCCGGAATCACCCGAATCATCGTCCTCGCAGGGGATGTGATACCGCACGAGCCTGGAGTTGCGCTCATATGAGGCAAGATGACAAGTTCTCAAATGGTTATCTTTTAAGTTGATATTCACAACGAAAGGAAAACAGAGTATACGAAACAAATCTCTTTATTGATATTCGAAATCGGATTTACAAAGGCTTTCGATAGCCGAAACGGAATTTGCCAGATTGGCTACAACACTCAGGTTCTCTCTTGCCCACAAAGGATTTTACCGTTCCATACATCATGCCTTCTATATCTCGGCCGCATCAATCCAGTTGCATAGTCCGAGCGTCAAGCGATCGCACGCTTCAATACGCTTTGGCATTCCAAGCCTCAACGCGTTCAAGCAACGCTTCGCCGCGAGCAATCCATTCCCTGCACCCTGCATGAAGCTGGTGGGGGATCAGTACGTTCGTCCTCGCATGTACTGAAGCAAAGATCTTCTTTCCAAACCGACATTGTAATATTTATGTTGAATCATGCATCTTAGCTTATGATCTTGCTATGTTCTCCTTAGGGTCAATTTCATGGCATATTCGAAAGCGTAAAGCATGTTAGCATAGCAGCATGTTATCGAATTGAATAGGCAAGCAAGCAATCCCGTGTTTGATTTGTGGCGCGACTTACCAAGCCGACGCACTCGTCCTTGCACCGACGCAAGGTGAATACGCCTATCAGATTTCCCTGTCATGTTATAGTGCTCTCTATGCGGATCTACACACGCACGATATGAGTGTACCTTGCGCATTTGACCCAGGATCCGTCCATGCAGGATATACGTATACCTTGCACTTCCAACCTATCGCCCTTAACTATATGAAGGTCACTAGCTTGTCACAGCTAGAATGGACTTATACTCATCGAATCGAAAACATAAGACGATGGTAACTCTGTGCGGTTGCTAACCAACAATCAGAGGCCACCGAAATAATCGTGCGCAAGTGGCTTATCACATTCACTAGAAGGTCGCTACCCGTCTAAATGAAGTGCACCAACAATGCCAAAAACGAAATCCCTCCTAGGCCGAATGGTCCCAGCGCCCTGGCGCACCGCGTTCGAGGGATGCCCATGCACGGGCTTTTATATTCTTTAAGTCTATTTGACCATTTAACCATGCAACGAATCTTATATTTCATACAACCAAGCAAGTTCGCTTATCGCTATTTCAATTGGCACAACACCCCAATGTCCTCAACGAACGCCCTAAGGCCATGAACATTTCGAAGGGCACCATGCCGCGTCGACAGTTATGCCATATCTGTGCCACAACTGTTCTTCTCGTCGCAACGACGCCATCTTTGATAAGTATTGTGCAGCTGCGCGCATTCGCCGTCTTTTGTGATCTCGTACACGTAGGCACGTTTCTACCGTATTTCAAATGATATATAACTTAGCATTCAATGTTCGGGGCTTGCGCGATATGGCGCTCGCCTATTGTCTTTCAATGTTCTAGCCGTTCTAACTCGTGCGCGAAGGCACGGTATGGTTCGTGCACTAAGGCACTCGCTGAGTACAGTTATCCCATGTTATTGCGGCTTGCGCACCGAGGCGCTCGCCTTAGCGATATCCAATGTTTCGTAGCGACTTGTGCATTTGATGCACGTTTCATTTCAATTGTACTAACTTAGTGTTCGACACACGTTATGATTTACTTCCGATCGGACCACGCCCGTGGCGTCGATAGGTTAACTTTTAGCATACAATGATACATTTGACTTATCGAATGAAGGAGTAAAAAGAAGTCAATCCTCCCACCTTGAGTCGATATGCCTTTGCCGTTTCGCCGAGCCGATGCGGCTCGATTCCCTAACTTTGTTGCACGGCCACTCTCCTGACTTAGCCATTCGAGCACTTCGTGCTTTATTGAATTATACGTCCAATTTGCCTTAGCGTGCCAACGCCTTTGTCCGTCGCAGGGCGACGATTTGATTTCGCGGACCCCTTACTGAATAAGGCAAAACGTCGACCTCTAATATTTTCACGTCAACGTATAACCTGCACACGAAACCAACTAAAATCAATACTTCATCGATTCGGACTTGTGTCTTGGTCGATTCGATTTCTTAGAATCTTCGAGCCGGTTCAACGCACTCATCCTTCGGGGCAACGCGGCGCTTCGCATCGATTCACTCGATGCATTCTTCGGGACAAGGCAACTCTTCGCATCGACTTAGTTCGATGTGTTGCTCGGGAAACTTAACACTTGCATCGTTATTACTCGATGCGTTCCTCGGGTCGATACGTTTCTCGGGACAACGTAACTTTTGTATCAATTCGCATCGATACGCAATCGGGTCAACGGTACTCTTCGAGTCGACGACTCAGCATAATGCACCGTGCAGAACGGGGCATTACAGAATATACCACTCAAAACAAGGTTCGTCCCGAACCGAAACCAATACTAAATTTCCAAGGGTTTCATTAGATCGTTCCACGATCTCGTCTCACTATCGTTTGGATCGTACAACTTAGTTTGGAATCATACACATATTTTAGGCGTCCCACCAATATACGTATTTCAGCCAAGCTTAGTTGTAAGATATCGGAACAACGCTAACATGTAACTTCTCATTCTCAATCACTTACTATCTCGTATTATCGATCGGACTTGGCTCTATTACTTGTTCTCGCAATTCTAGCGCACATGCATATTGATACATACGCGATCCGCCAACAAAAGTCAAGGCACACGATGCGATTCAAAAATTGCATTTCTCACTTTGTATGTTTCATCGGGACTATCAGTTCTATGCGTCGCGTCAAGCCGTCACGCATCCGATCACAACGAGTCTCCGCAACGCCGTGCGTTCGGCGTCATTATCCAACGATTTCTGATGTTTCACTTCGCATCCTATCTCGACATGATTCTCTCTTGTTGACTTGCAAAAGCATCAACATTCAGGACTATGTCCGCTAGGTTACTTATATAGCCACCGTGCTCAAATCCTTCCGACGCAAGTGTAAATTGACATTGCACAAAGGCCACAATCTATCCGACACGAAAGTTTACATCAAGGCGATGGTGCTCAAGGCAACGATCGCCTTGACACGAATGTCTTAACGACGCGTCTTACATTCAATTTCCTAACGAGTAGGAATTCACTAGCCAAATTCCCAACTTATCCGTCTCGCAACATCGAACATAATTTCGATTTCACGCAAGCTCAATTGCAAGGTGAATCCGAATCTAACGACATGACTCGTAAGCCATTCCCTTATCATTCCCTCTCGTGCATAGCACGTTCCTCGCAATCGCCTAGACTTATCATCAACATGCACCGTGTTGTATTCATTATCGGTGCAATCCCATATGCGATATCGTATGGGTCATCTTACGGTCTGCAGCATTCAATTTGATTTGGCGGTCAAGTCTTCTAGGGTCAGTTGTCCCGAAGCTACGCTCGATAATTGTGGATCATTAACGAAGGACAGTTTAATACGAACCATGCTATATCTTATTTCGGAGCCAAATCACGTTTCGACGATTCTATGCGAATACCCAATTTTGGATACAACCATTTCTATCGGCGCAACTGATGCGCAACTATCCTCCGAGTCAAGTCATGCACTGCCGTCGATGATTCCGCAATTTACGAAACATCTACTCGTATCGAATTCGAGTCTATCTTATTCGCGGGTCGACACACGAGATGCTATACGCATCGAACAATCGTCGATGACTTATAGTCTCGTCTTTGATCAATCACAAAATTTACGATCAACCAAGTTCGTCCATTCTCGTATTATTACTTACAAAATTTTGATAGCGCAAGGCGTACTCCATTTTGTATTCCCATATCGTGCTTACGTTTTCTTACGTATCGATCTTGATAGTTCATATCAATTTCGATAGCAAGAGGGTCGACTTCGAATCCGTTTCCAACGTCAACTTAACTCGCATCGCATACATCCAAGTTCGCTACGAACTTTTCCATACGCATCAACTCATCTTCCGATTTGCCGTATCCCGCTATACTTTGATCGCGTAACCGAGTTATCGATTATCCAACATCGTGCCCTCGAGTTATACGATTTCGCCCTCTAAGTTTTGCGTATTTTCAGTCGTACTCAATTGAGTGTCGTTGTAACTTAACCAACTATTTCATAGGCACAGTTTCTCGCGTCAACCAACTTTCTTACCGAAGTCGCACATCGTGCGATTCAATTACAATTCGCATCGCCTAACATTTCTATCGAAATCGCAAGTCGTGCGATTCGATTCGTATCGTCCAACATTTCTACCGAGATCGCAAGTCGTGCGACTCATTTGTAAGCTCGAGTATTCCTTTCCCGTCGATCCGATTATCGCATCAAGGCATAATCGTTTCGCTAGTCTCGGTCGTCCGACCAACTTATAACTTTCGTCCGACGTATCGTTCATCGATACGAGTCTCGCCTTATCGTCCCAACCGATTTTCGAAGAACACTTGCATCAACATGCCGTCGCACAAATTTTCAATCGAGTCTCGGTACTCACCCGTCTGTTGCGGACAAACCTTCCGCAATTCTCACAATACGCCGATGCAATTCATCGCACAAGTGGTATCCCATATACCACTCGGAATCGAGTCATTCATCGCCTACGTGGTATAGCATATACCACTCGAAATCAAGTCATTTCCCTCGTACTATACTTAGTATAAACTGACGATCTCTTCCGACTTACGATTTCCGCAGTGATCGTGCTTGATCACAACTGTAACTTTGATTTAAATCAAATCCGACACAATTCGGCCAATGCATTCATTTGCCAACACGAACTCGGTGCGCAACCGAACCGATCCCATTTTCTCGATTTATAACTTTTGTTTTCTTCCGTTTGCATCTTGTGCAAATTTTATTATCGATATCCGTTGCATCTCGTGCAACGATTTCATTTTGATACGCATTGCACCACGTGCAACATTTTACTTTCGATACGCAATGCACATCGTGCACAAACTTATCTTCGACATTCATTGCATCTCGTGCAACGATTTAATATTTCATTTTCGACCTTCAAGTCAATGCTCAAATCCGTTTCAACACATTCGATATTGACTTATCACTTTCCATCGCAATGCGCATTCGAAATCGATATGTGAATCCGTTTCAACACATTCCATATCAACTTTCTTCGACTTTTCAACGCATCATTACAATCAACGCGTGGCAATTGCTGCAGCAACATTCCACGACTATCATTGTATCGATGCAACCAACATTTCTCGTATCGTTCGTTGTAAACAACGAATATCTCAAACCACAATTCACGACGTGTTGCATCCCGCGGCAACAAATCTTTGAATTCACATCTCGCAACTTGTTGCACTTGCAGCAACAAACATTTTTCCGACTTTCCCCCGAACACCATGTAATTTCCAAACAACACGCGGCAAAATTACATGGTTTGTATTAGACTTATTGTATGGAATATCCAGTGCGGCATCGAGTAGAGTCAAGAGTGATTTCGATTGGTGGTGGACAACTTTTAGAACTGAAATGAAGCAAGCGTCCAGAGGAAATTGAGCCTAGAGCTCTGATACCAATTTGTCACGCCCCGACCCGGAATCACCCGAATCATCGTCCTCGCAGGGGGCGTGATGCCGCACGAGCCTGGAGTTGCGCTCATGCAAGGCAAGATGACAAGTTCTCAAATGGTTATCTTTTAAGTTGATATTCACAACGAAAGGAAAACAGAGTATACGAAACAAATCTCTTTATTGATATTCGAAATCGGATTTACAAAGGCTTTCGATAGCCCAAACAGAATTTGTCAGATTGGCTACAACACTCAGGTTCTCTCTTGCCCACAAAGGATTTCACCGTTCCATACATCATGCCTTCTATATCTCGGCCGCATCAATCCAGTTGTATAGTTCGAGCGTCAAGCGATCGCACGCTTCAATACGCTTTGGCATTCCAAGCCTCAACACGTTCAAGCAACGCTTCGCCGCGAGCAATCCATTCCCTGCACCCTGCATGAAGCTGGTGGGGGATCAGTACGTTCGTCCTCGCATGTACTGAAGCAAAGATCTTCTTTCCAAACCGACATTGTAATATTTATGTTGAATCATGCATCTTAGCTTATGATCTTGCTATGTTCTCCTTAGGGTCAATTTCATGGCATATTCGAAAGCGTAAAGCATGTTAGCATAGCAGCATGTTATCGAATTGAATAGGCAAGCAAGCAATCCCGTATTTGATTCGTGGAGCGACTTACCAAGCCGACGCACTCGCCCTTGCACCGACGCAAGGTGAATACGCCTATCAGATTTCCCTGTCATGTTATAGTGCTCTCTATGCGGATCTACACACGCACGATATGAGCGTACCTTGCGCATTTGACCCAGGATCCGTCCATGCAGGATATACGTATACCTTGCACTTCCAACCCATCACCCTTAACTATATGAAGGTCACTAGCTTGTCACAGCTAGAATGGACTTATACTCATCGAATCGAAAACATAAGACGATGGTAACTCTGTGCGGTTGCTAACCAACAATCAGAGGCCACCGAAATAATCGTGCGCAAGTGGCTTATCACATTCAGTAGAAGGTCGCTACCCGTCTAAATGAAGTGCACCAACAATGCCGAAAACGAAATCCCTCCTAGGCCGAACGGTCCCAGCGCCCTGGCGCGCCGCGTTCGAGGGATGCCCATGCACGGGCTTTTATATTCTTTAAGTCCATTTGACCATTTAACCATGCAACGAATCTTATATTTCATACAACCAAGCAAGTTCGCTTATCGCTATTTCAATTGGCACAACGCCCCAATGTCCTCAACGAACGCCCTAAGGCCATGAACATTTCGAAGGGCACCATGCCGCGTCGACAGTTATGCCATATCCGTGCCACAACTGTTCTTCTCGTCGCAACGACGCCATCTTTGATAAGTATTGTGCAGCTGCGCGCATTCGCCGTCTTTTGTGATCTCGTACACGTAGGCACATTTCTACCGTATTTCAAATGATATATAACTTAGCATTCAATGTTCGGGGCTTGCGCGATATGGCGCTCGCCTATTGTCTTTCAATGTTCTAGCCGTTCTAACTCGTGCGCGAAGGCACGGTATGGTTCGTGCACTAAGGCACTCGTCGAGTACAGTTATCCCATGTTATTGCGGCTTGCGCACCGAGGCGCTCGCCTTAGCGATATCCAATGTTTCGTAGCGACTTGTGCATTTGATGCACGTTTTATTTCAATTGTACTAACTTAGTGTTCGACACACGTTATGATTTACTTCCGATCGGACCACGCCCGTGGCGTCGATAGGTTAACTTTTAGCATACAATGATACATTTGACTTATCGAATGAAGGAGTAAAAAGAAGTCAATCCTCCCACCTTGAGTCGATATGCCTTTGCCGTTTCGCCGAGCCGATGCGGCTCGATTCCCTAACTTTATTGCACGGCCACTCTCCTGACTTAGCCATTCGAGCACTTCGTGCTTTATTGAATTATACGTCCAATTCGCCTTAGCGTGCCAACGCCTTTGTCCGTCGCAGGGCGACGATTTAATTTCGCGGACCCCTTACTGAATAAGGCAAAACGTCGACCTCTAATATTTTTACGTCAACGTATAACCTGCACACGAAACCAACTAAAATCAATACTTCATCGATTCGGACTTGTGCCTTGGTCGATTCGATTTCTTAGAATCTTCGAGCCGATTCAACGTACTCATCCTTCAGGGCAACGCGGCGCTTCGCATCGATTCACTCGATGCATTCTTCGGGACAAGGCAACTCTTCGCATCGACTTAGTTCGATGTGTTGCTCGGGACAACTTAACACTTGCATCGTTATTACTCGATGCGTTCCTCGGGTCGATACGTTTCTCGGGACAACGTAACTTTTGTATCAATTCGCATCGATACGCAATCGGGTCAACGGTACTCTTCGAGTCGACGACTCAGCATAATGCACCGTGCGGAGCGGGGTATTACAAGGAGAAAGCGTCAGGCAGCTGGAGTATGCAAGCGTAATCGGAAGTTTGATGTATGCTACTACTGCCACAAGGCCTGACATAGCTTTCGCCATGGAAATGCTGAATCGTTTCACGAGCAACCCAGGCATTGAGCACTGAAAAGTTGTGAAACGGGTTATGAGATATCTCAAGAAGACTAAGATATATGCACTGCATTACAGCGGATCCGTCGGTAGTGGAAGGCTTCAGTGATGCCATCTGGTGCTCAGAAGTGGAGAGCGAGAGGTCCACAGGTGGATACATTTTCACAATGGATGGAGCTGCTATATCATAGAAATCGAAGAAGCAGACTATGCTCTCGCGGTCATCCATGGAATCTGAATTCTTTGCACTAGATATCGCAGCGGAGGAAGTAGAATGGCTTCGGGAGCTCATGTATGATCTTTCAGTAGTTGGGGCGCAAATACCGAGGATACCGATATACTGCGACAACCAGGCGACTGCGATGATGGCATCAAATGACATCTTCAACGGGAAGAAAAGGACTGTGCGGTTAAAGCACAGGGCAGTGAACGATCTCATCAAGAGAGGTGTCATTGCAGTGATTGATGTTCGGAGTCAGGAGAACCTGGCAGATCCGTTCACCAAGGGCCTCAAGTGTCAGCTGGTCGTTGACACAGCTTATAAAATAGGCTTGAAGGCATTCTGATATTGTGTTATTACATTCCTACCATAAAGTTTTATGCTATTAGTTCAAAGAAAAATCTACTAGGCATCTAGATTTTGGTTCAAGAGAGGACTATTAACCGAAAGAATATCAGAAACGGTGGGTACTTGTCCTCTATGGCATGGAGAGGTTACGGACCTACAACCACTGTTGTCTACTGTTGTTTTCTGCGAAAAACGGATCTTGTGGGAAGGTTGGCTTAAATGCCTTAATGAGTTCTCAGGCAGAGTGAATGCCTGGAGTGCTTTACAGGAAGCATGGTAGCGCAGCACTACAAGGAGTGTAACTCCATGCTATAGTGGGGTGACTCCACCATGAGGTTCCCGGTTAGGGGTAATACCACGGCTTTGTGAGCCAAGTCACAGCGGAGTAGCACCGCAAATAGGCAGGTAGCCTAATGTTGTATGATAATCGTAATAAAGAGAGGTAGACAGCACTACAAAGAGGACGATGTTCTCATGTTACAGTGGCATGACACCACGAAGAGGTACCAGGTAGGATAAAGCCTCGGCTTCGTGAGCCATGTCATAGCGGCGTAACACCGCACGGAAGCGCAAGACTTCATGCTGGGTAGTTTGGCACTACAAAGAGGCTTGTGACCTCATGCTACAGCAGTATGATACTACGATGAGGTACCCAGGTGGGGTAAACCCTCGGCTTTAAGCCATGTCATAGCGGCGTAGTACCATAAAGAAGCGCAATGCTTCATGCCATGACTCTTTATAAAGAACTCACCTATAATGTATGGACAGAGAAATTAGGCCGTCTCTTGAGGGTAAACTTGTAGACGTCCAAAAATTATACACTGAAACCAGGCTGGCACAAGGCCTTTAATGTGCAGCCAGAAGCACAGTTGATGTCATTAAGTGAGTAGGAAGAATTGCGGTTATGGTGCAGAATTCAAGGCTTAGTCCATTCTTGTATCATGTTGTTATTTAACCTATGCGAGAAGATTCAAGTCATAACGACATCTCTCCTAATGCATGGTGGACAGTCATTGTGGGAAACACTCAACCATATATTGAGATATGTGGGGGATTGTTGGTGTTTTTTGCCTTTGGACTAGGAAAGATAGTCCCACATCGGCTACACCAAATGGTGAGTATCTCAATATAATGCATTGCTTGTGTTGAGGTGTGCACATGAGGTGTGGTGGGACACAAGTATGTGCCATGTGGGAGTATTTTTCTAGAAGGAAAAAGGATTAATTCCAACAAGGATGCAAGTTGATTTTTGTTGTGCGGACTCGGACACGGACTCCAGGTTGTCTCGTGCATGCACTGGAGTATTCGGGGGGTAGGCGTGGACTGGCGCACTTCTATGCGGATTGTGGGATGATCTAAAATATCAAACTCTATTTTTTAGTATTGGTATTTTAGTCCCACATCGGATAGGAGAAGAGGTGAAGTCTCACTCCACTCTATAAATAGAGCCCCTTGGTATCCTTTGAAAGATGCACCAAGAAGAGAGTTAAGGGAGTCCGTAAAGTCCAGAAAGTCCGTTCATGTCTCAAATATTGACTTACGAGCGTTCCAGAAGTTCTTCGTGAACTTGCTGGTTCTTGGAAGCAGATCGTGGTGGGACGAATCTTGCTTTGAGCAACGGTGATCTTAATCACTCCAGCAAGAACCTTTCATCTTCTTCTTTTTTCTTTCTTCTCTTTCATCTGAGTTGTAACTCAGTTCTATCCGTCAGCAACTGCGATTGCGAGGAAGAACGTGAGATTTATTTTCTGAACTCAGTTCTGTCCGTCAGCAACTGCGATTGCGAGGAAGAACGTGAGATTTATTTTCTGATTATTGTTGCTTTTGTAATCAGATTCATATTATAGTGTTCCTCTTGGATCTCGAGAAATATCTGAAGGTGAACGTGTGTTGAACCTCTGATCACGACATCGAGTCTACCATCTTTGATCAAGCCTCGGGACTAACAAAAAATGATTTCCAATGAAAGAAAAATTAGGAAGGAAAGTGATTCCATCCATTCAAGCAAGGAATCACTTTCCTATGTTGAAGTATTCACTTTCCTTTCCAATTTTTTTGACATTTTCAAACAATGGAAAGAAAAAATCAATGAAAATTATAATTTCCCAAAGTAAAAAAAAAAAGCCAAAAAATTGATTTTCTCTTCCTTCCATTCCGCGAACCAAACGATACCTAAAAGGACAACACGAAAAATCAATTGAGATGGTTTGCACAAGTTGCATGTGGGATAGATTAATTATAAGTGCACCTGTTAGAACTGATAGAAAATACTAGTGGCTTTTTTTATACTAGTTGATGGTTCTACAATCATGGACGGAATAAGCAAATTAACCTTGATTGAGGTTAAAGAGAATATAATGGTCGTTGACTTAACTACTTATAGGCCTGTATTAGAGTTAAATGAACAAGAAAAATCGTATAGACAACCCAAATAATCTGAAATAGTATTACTTGCCAAGCATATTAATGATACTAGTATATATGTACATGCTTTACACGTGTTTCATATTACTCGAAAAGAGCAAATAACATCATTCTTTCTTTCTTTTTTCTATTGGTAATTACATGACTACCCATATTAAAGTTCATGAACAATTTTAATTAGTAAACATAGATAAGAATATTTTTAGAACATAAATTTCAACGGTGAAGTCTACTTTTTTCATTATAAAGTAGTATCGATTACATAACTATCCCTATTAATTTAGTGAACAATTTTAATTATCGATGATGTTTTTTTTTTTTTTTTTGGGTTGGGGGGGGGAGGGGGGGGGGGGGGGGGGGGGGGGGGGGGGGGGGGGACTTCCACGGTGAAGCCTGATTTCACTTCACTTCCATGATACATATATAATTCATCTTCTTATATATATTTTAAACAAAGTTGAGGTAGATTTTGAACTAGCAAAAACATATATTAAGATTCGATGGAAGTCATAGATTAGATTTATTTTAATGTAAAATAAACCCGAAGAATTGCTTCAATGAAGTTCTCTAGGGGTGAGCATTATTTGGTTTTGGACCGAAAATCGAACCGAACCGAACCGAATAAGAGATTCGGTTCGGTTAGAAAAAATATCGGTTCGGTTTCGGTTTTGAAAATGCTAAAATTTCTTATTCGGTTTCGGTTTTCGGTTTTGGAGTTCGGTTTCGGTCCAAAACCGAAAACCGAATAAGAGTTACACAGTTACGTAAATATTATCATATATATGTATATTTTATAATATAGAAAATTCTATTTTTCTCATTTCAACAGAGCTTTAGGAGTGCTTAACCTTCAAGATTGTAATAGATCGTGATGAGATACTCTATATACGGTTGCTTCGTCGACATCCAGTTTGGCCTTGACAGAAAAATACGTGACCATCTAAGACTAAGTTTGATGTTTATATAGGGGAAGAATACGATGTTGTTTATATAGGAATGAAGAACACTCCATATGTTTATATCATATGTTTTCCTTACATGACCAACCAATGAATTCCAATCTTGCCAAGCACTAGCAACTAAGTGAGCACATTTAGTCCCACATCGCCTGTAGCATAAAAAGTTGGCTTAGAGGAGGTTATAAAAGGGACCTATATGCACGTCAAAGCAAATGTGTCTCTTGGCCTTTTGGCTAAAGAACAGGTATAGTGGGCCATGTTCTCACAATGATTGAAATTGAAATAATTTTTTTAAGTGGGAAGAGATCTATAGTAGCTATTGTGCTACTGTGGAAGAACTTTAAAAGGCTAATAAGCCTAATTTTGGATTCTGGCCCATTGAAAAAAAAGGCCAACAGAAAAATTTATGTAAACCGAATGAACCGAAAACCGAACCGAATAATTCGGTTTCGGTTTATGTTCGGTTTTTGCCGAATTCGGTTCGGTTTCGGTTTTTAATTTTGTAAATTCGGTTTATTCGGTTTTCGATAATTCGGTTCGGTTAGAACCGAATAAACCGAATGCTCACCCCTAGAGTTCTCTGGATTGTCAGGAAATATAAATAGGATGTTTATTATAAATATAAATAGGGGATGTATTATTTTGTTTTGGTAGAAAATTATTCCCTATTTTTGTCAGTGTCTTTGGAACATTATTTGTAGAGCTAATATGTAGATCTACTGTCTATTGTGCTTTGGTCTTCATTTTTTGTAGATAATACAGATTTTTCATTTTTTGAGATGGATTTCTTTCCGATTTTCTCACCGTTTTTCTTCTTTGGACTTTTTTCTACCGTGTTTTGCTACATTGTTTGGTAAACTATTTTTGTAATTTTAGTTCTTTGAAACATGATTTTTGCAGATCGATTCTGTATATCTACTTTCTACTATTCTTTTTTCTTCATTTTGGCAAGGTATTTAGTTGATTTGCAAATCTACTGTCTAGTGTCTGTTCATTTTTGGAGACCGATTTGTTCTCTATTTTGTTCCGTGAATGTCATTTTTTGTTGCACTGTTTGATAACCTATTTTTGTCACTAATTCTTTGAAACATGATTTGTGAAGATCGATTATGTAGATGTACTTTCTACTATTCTTCTTTCTTCATTTTTTGCAAGGTAATTTTGCGGCATGGAAGTATTTGTCATTGAAGAATTTGGAGGACTCTTCCCAAGTTTGCTCTATTCCAGGCCGTCGCTCCTCCGACTCCCACCAGTAACCTCCGTAGGGCTCTCGGTCGAGCTCATCCGACAAAACTCTCTGATGTTGCCCATAAATGGTGGTGGCTTTGGTGCTCTAGCTAGGGCAGCCTCCAACCTTTGCCTCATGATCTCGATCTGTTGCCATTGTGCTTGCATCATGTTTTAAAAGAATTGATACAAAGTGGGGGGAGGAAATGGTGCATACGACATCTGCTGAGAAAATGGAGGACGTGGCAGCAATGGACCCTCCTGTAACATCTAGGGGTGCAACTCGGACGGGTTGGGTTGGACTTGAGGTCAACCCGATGAATCATAAGCCTAGTCCGAGCCCAAGCCCGGCCCGACCTCAGGTTCGACATATGAAGTCCAAGACCAAGCCCGAAGGATCGGGTTGAACTCGGGTTGGATCGGATTCATCGGGTTTATCGGGCTCTAATATACTAATTGAAACAATTTTAAACAAAAGTAATATTAAACACATAATTAAATATCAATCAAGTCTTGATCATTACAAAATACAAACTGAAATAAGATTTATGATAAGGAGTTGAAGAGTTTGGGTGAAAAAGTTTAGAATTTAAACTTTTTATTTAAGAAGTATATATATAGCAAATGACCTCTAGTCTAGTGGTTAAGAGAGATGCATGCGGCCCGAGTGGTCAGGAGATCGATTTCCGGTGGGAGCGTTCACCACAATTACCTTCTTGAGAATATATATATATATATATATATATATATATATATATATATATTCTCAAATATATATATATATATATATATATATATATATATATATATATATATATATATATATATATAAATATATATATATATATATATATATATATATATATATATATATATATTTGAGAATATATATATATATATATATATATATATATATATATATATATATATATATATATATATATATATATATATATATTTGAGAATATATATATATATATATATATATATATATATATATATATATATATATATATATATATATATATATATGAGAAAGGATAGAGATCCCCACATTTTTTGCATCCCCAAGCATCCCTCCTATTTACACCGTTGGATGGTGCTTTAAGTCATCTAATCTTGACCGTTGATTTATCAATGGTTAAGATTAGATGACTTAAAGCACATCCAACGGATTTGAACATGGGGATGCATGGGGATGCAAAAAGTGTGGGGATGCCTATCCTTCCTCTATATATATATATATATATATATATATATATATATATATATATAAAAGTTGGGTTTCGGGTTATTCGGGTAACCCGGCATATGAACCCGAGCCCAACCCAATTTATGATCAGGTTCAAATATTTGAATCCAAACCCGAGCCCGAATCCGAATATCTTCAACTCTAATCCAACCAATTAACCGGTTTACCCGATCAGACTCGGGTTTAGTCCGCCCAAGTTGCACCCCTAGTAACATCTGGGACGACTGAGTAGTCTGACGGACCTATGGATGTTGAGCCGTTTGCAACGACTGACCGGATCGGTTAACACCAAAATCTACTGAGGTGATTGAGCTCCCAGGAGTCCTGAGGTTATGTCATCGTTGGATGTAGCTCAATCAATGTGATGTCATCGTATGCTATACGTTCGTTTCGAAGATTCATTTCTCTGAAAGGAAGAACAAGTTCACTATAGCATGGTATTAGAAGTAAACATGATGCAAATTTCTGTATAAACGAATTCAATGTGAATAGGATTTCGAGGACAATAGTTAAGCACATGGATAAGATCCAATAACTCTAATCCTATCACAGGCAGTTGGGCATAATAACGTGTCCATTAAAATCATATCACACACCCAAGTTCCAAATATACATAAAATTGATACGTGACCTGGCCAACTGATACGATCTAGGACGTTTCCAATCCAATGGACACCTAAATGTAATACGGTGTATTAAGAACTCCAGTCCACAGCTACAATATACAAATAAATGGGTATCTACATACCATCCACACCGATAATATAATATGGAAATAGAAATCAATGTTAAAATATAAACATGGAGAGACTATGTCCATAATACAACTGTCGTGGGAAAAACTCACTAGTAAAACTATGAACAAAAAGTAGTAAAATAAAACACAAAATGAAAATGCTGGAAAAACAGTAAGATAACCACATTCAAGTATCGACTAAATATATAAAGATACTTGAATCCCAAAGTAAAGTCCTACCTAAACTCAAGGGAGCTCTGCGGGGTAGACCTCCAAGTACTCGGGTGGTTTGACTGCTAAATCGGGTCCCGGACAGTACTCCTCCGAATAGTATTTTTTCGTATAAGTCTGGAAGGAAATTAGGTCCACAGAGTAACGGAACAAGATACATAGAAATATACCAAAATGTAAATTTAATACTACTAACAACATGTAAATACACTTCTATGCTAATGCATGGCTAATGAATGCAAAGTGAGGACAACGTTCATACATATGGACTGTAGGCTAAATAGGTAATCGACGTACCTCTTGGCTACATGAACGTAAGAGACCATTTGAATTATAAAAGGGCCATCACTCCCATAGAACCTCCGAACTGTACGGTTAACAAGAAAATTGCATAGTAGACACACATCTAGTGATTTTCCTTCCAGTCCAACGAATTTGTCATGTGAGTCCACGACTCATCCAGGACCATGCAAACTAAGCACGACTATATAGTAATCGATAACACTGACTCATATCCCAAAATAGATCTTACGAACTAAGCGATGCACAATTCTATCGTATCATTTGCGCTATCATGTATATCACATATGTCATAGGCATTTATATATGTCCAAGGTCACACGACTTGTCTTAGTATCTCATCGCAACATCTAAGTAGTCCAACTATCCTACTAAGTCCAAATCGAACCTTATCGACGTTTGTCGGATTGCACTCATGAAGAGTCATACTCATACGAAAAAAAAAATCAATATATAAGTAATATAATAGAAATAAATTATAATAACATTTTAGAATTATTTTTTAGTACAAAGAATAAGGTATGTTGCCTGATAGACGTTTGATGAAATGTCGACGTATCCGACACGTTTGTGTCGGATACAAATATCGAAACAAGCATGTCTATGAATGCTGACGTGGATATGTACATGAGTCCATGATAGTATCGAGGATGAAGAAAACATATCGATATGTCCAGTTTGGCTAATTAGATATGAAAAATTGTCGTTTCAGTGCCAAATATAGTCTCCAGGCGGGCTTGGGGGGTACTGAAATACAAAAATACTATTTGGCTCCCAAATATTTGGGTGATGCCATCTCCCATTACGTGGCATATGATATGGTTGCTGACTTGGCAGCTGACATGGCAAAATTTAACATTAAAATTAAAAGTAATATTAAATTAACATGATAATTAACATTAACATTAACATTAAAATTAACCTTAACATTAAAATTAATCTTAACATTAACATTAATATTAACATTAATATTAACATTTATATTAATATTAATATTAACATTAACATTAAAAAAAAGGATAATTAATGTTTTGGGTTAAAATTTGCCATGTCAGCTGTTATGTTAGCTGCCATGTCAGATGTTACATAATGGAAGATGACATCAACCAAATATTTTGAGAGCCAAATAGCATAATTGGCCGAAATAACTAGCCAGATTAGCAGATATCCAAATGAGGTCAATTTTATATCAAACAAGGTTAGAAAGACATGCACACTCATTGGTGTGTCAGAATCAGATTATGATGAGCGGATTGCAAATTTTGCTCGCCTAAGAAATATCGCATGCCCAAAAAATAGCGGTATAGTCGACGGTCTCAAAATTGAACTAAAATTCAATTGTAGGGTACAATGATGATGCGCAAGTTTCAGTTGCGATCCGATGAACACAAGAAGTTATTGGAGGATTGCAAAGACAATGATATAGTGAAAATTAACGGATACAGACCAATTTCATCGCGCTCGGATAACAAATTCCACACCTTTCCGTACTGTCGGTTCACCCTGGGATTATCCAAAATTAAACTCTGATTAGCCTAGTTCTAACACTTGAACGAGTCGATCAAACTACGACGAGATGCTAAAAAAAAATTGAGAGAGAGAGAGAGGTAGGTTTTACTACCATCGAGAATCAACTTTCATTGCAAGATTATGTGCGCTGGTTGCGGAGATACCAACGTGGGAACTCGACTTCTTGATGTTTGAACTGCTGTTGATTCCTTTGTTTCTTCTTCCTCTGTTACTTCTTTGTTGCATGAACATATTGAATGATAGTGAGTGTCTCCAGCAATGGCACAACGGGGAAGGGCTGCTGCCAGCGACAACAGCTAATGCTGCTTCATATATATGTAGTCGCTACTACCGTTGTTTGACTCAGCAGCTTCTGCTGCTGCTGCTGCTGCTTCTTCTTCTTGTCCTCCACCAAGGTTGGCCAGAGAAGATGTGATTTGCCGGTGCTGTGGGCGGTTCACGGTGCAGGGGAAAGACGGCGGAGGGATGCATGAGGGCGCGTCGAGGAAGGACGGAGGCAGTGGCTGACCGAGATGTTGTTGAAGGCAACAGTTACTCATGTCGCTGCTCTATTGCGCCTGCTGGTCTTGCTCGACTCCGGGGCGAAGATCGACAAACCGTCGCGACGACTTAACGTTTTTTTTTTTTTTAATTATTACAATCCATACACACGTACACGTCCTTACCGTTGGAGGACTCGAACCTTGCTGACCTGTCTGGTGTCCGACAAAAATATATAGAACTCGGGATCTAGATTCAAGGGGTTTTACATGACTCAACACTTGAAATACGAAAATGTGGACGTTAATGAAATGGACTTTCAAATTCTTACTATAGATGATACTACGTAACCTGGAGAACGAAGTGACAATGTCATTCAAACTAAGACCCATTTCTTTAAAAATATCGAAAATCGTCATCAAATATTCAAAAAAAAGTCGGACACTAAGAAATTGAATTTGACGCGGAAGACTGAAGAGAAAATTGAAGATAAAATTTGGCTTTTCTAAAAAATAAACAATTTTATTTGAAATTTCTCCATAAAAAATTCATTAAAAATTTAACGAATCTTTACATTTTTCTCTATTATTTTTATTATTTTTTCTCGGCCCAGACTAAGCTGGACCATGGAGTGGGGTTTGGGGTTTTGGTTTTCTGTCCGAATTGGATTGGATGTGTTCTTTTAACCGAGATGAACCGACTCGAACCGAATCCGATCAAAACCGGACCGGATCATCCGGGCCGACCTACATTGCATCTTGATCTCCCGTTTAAGGGCATGGTTTTAAATTACAACATTTTTTTTTTGAACTCAAAAACCTTGCAGCCACTTACCAAGTAATCACTTATCTATCACTTTCACATCCCCTCTTTTTATTCTATAACTTGTATGGATCTTTCATTTTCAAGACCAAATTTGTACTTAGAGTGTGAAAGCTAATTCCTTTGTAGTACCTTTTTTTTTTTTTCTTCCCAAAAGCACGTCCAATACTTGCAAGTTAAGTTTAAATTGCAAGCCAAGCAGACCCACTTTGTTGAAGATATGCTTCTTTGGTTGTTGGATATAAAGTGTAATATTGGTGGAACTTCATTAAATTGTTGAGCATAAGCTGTAAAGCTCCACAAGTTGAAGTGTAAAATATATTTTTTTTAAATGGCAATAAAGGCATATCAAAAGCATATTTTATGTCAACTTTTCTATGTTTGATAGTTTTCATTACACAATGAAGAAAGAGTTTGCATTACATAATTAATGCCATGTTTTTTAGATTCATTCACAAATATAACTTGGTTCATGAATGGTTGTTTGGAGTGATAAGAAAAAGACATCTAAACTAAAAAGATCTTATATGAACTCTTTGGCGAGTACCTTCCCATATAGCCATTGGTATATGTTGTCCAAATTTTTAGAGTATTCGTGCTTCTTAGGTTAGCATTGCCTCCAAAATCTAATCATCAATCCTGGACTTGACTTATTTCAGAAAAGAAAAGAAAAAAGAAGAGAAAAGTAAACAAGAAATTAGTTGTAGATTCTATTCAATATTATTGAAGAATTATTATTTCACACTATTTATTGAATCTAATATTTCTTACTACAAATAATTGTTACGTGTCTATGACTTAATACAATATATATAATGTTAGTCTATTTGCAAACAATCGATGGAAAAACTCAGTTGCAATCCCTAAGAAGAGATGCAAAGAATGCAGTTGCAATCCCTAAAAAAGAGATGCAAATAATGCAGTTGCAATCCCTAAAAAAGAGATACAAATAATGCTGATTGCGTAGCCTAAACGATTAAAAAAAAAAAAATCGAATCGCGTTTGCAATAGCGGTTTCTCGAAGGCAACAAGAGATGATCAACAACAGTTGAGTCTCAGATTCTCGAAGGCAACAGAAAGAGGAAGGAAGAAGAAGAGCGGATCTCGCTGGGGTGTTGAACACCGGCGCTCAAAGCTATACCCGCAGTACGGATAAGCTCCCAGGAACCAGCAAGTTCAGGAGAACTTCTGGAACGCTCGTAAGTCAATATTTGAGACTTGAACGGGCTTCCTGGACTTAACAGACTCCCTCAACTCTCTTCTTGGTGCATCTTTCAAAGGAGGCCAAGGGGCTCTATTTATAGAGTGGAGTTGAGACTTCACCTCTTCTCCTATCCGATGTGGGACTAAAATACCAATACTCAAAAATAGAGTTTGATATTTTAGATCATCCCACAATCAGCATAGAAGTGTGCCAGTCCACGCCTACCCCCCGAACCCTCCCGTGCATGCACGAGACATCTTGGAGTCCGCGTCCGAGTCCGAGTCCGCACAACAAAAATTAACTTGCATCCTTGTTGGATTTAATCCTTTTTCCTTCTAGGAAAATACTTCCACATGGCACAAACTTGTGCCCCACTACACCTCATGTGCACACCTCAACACAAGCAATGCATTATATTGAGATACTCACCATTTGGTGTAGCCGATGTGGGACTATCTTTTCTAGTCCAAAGGCAAAAACACCAACAATCCCCCACATATCTCAATATATGGGTTGAGCGTTCCCCACAGTGATTGTCCATCATGCATTAGGAGAGATGTCGCTACGACTTGAATCTTTCCGCATAGGTTAAATAACAGCATGATACAAGAATGGACTAAGCCTTGAATTCTGCACCATAACTGCAATTCTTCCTACTCACATAGTGACATCAACTGTGCTTCTGGCTGCACATTGAAGGCCTTGTGCCAGCCTGGTTTCAGTGTATAATTTTTGGACGTCTACAAGTTTACCCTCAAGAGACGGCCTGATATCTCTGTCCATACACTATAGGTGAGTTCTATATAAAGAGTCATTGGCATGAAGCATTGCGCTTCTTTGCGGTGCTACGCCGCTATGACATGGCTGACAAAGCCAAGGCATTACCCCTACCTGGGAACCTCATCGTAGTGTCATACTACTGTAGCATGAGGTTCCAAGCCTCTTTGTATTGCCAAACTACCCAGCATGAAGCCTTGCGCTCCCTTGTGGTGTTACGCCACTATGACATGGCTTGCAAAGCCGAGGCTTTACCCCTACCTGGGTACCTCATCGTGGTGTCATGCCACTGTAACATGAGGACACCGGCCTCTTTGTAGTGCTGCCTACATCTCTTTATTACGATTATGCAACATTAGGCTACCTGCCTATATGCGGTGCTACGCCGCCTGTAACTTGGCTAACAAAGCCGAGGCATTACCCCTACCTGGGAACTTCATGGTGGAGTCACCCCACTGTAGCATGGAGTTGTAACACTCCTTTGTGGTTGTTGCGCCACCATGCTTCCTGTAAAGCATAACAGACCTTCACTCAGTCTGAGAACTCATTAAGGCATTATGCCATCCTTCTCACAGGATCAATTTTCCGTAGAAAATTCATAGTAGACAACAGTGGTTCTGGGTCCGAAACCCTTACATGTTCCGCAGAACAAGTGCCCACTGTTAACTAATATTTTTCCAGTCAATAGTCCTCCCTTGAATCAAAAAATTAGATATCTGGTAGATTTCTCTTTGAACCAATAACATAAAATTTATTGATAGGATTATAATGACACAATATTAGAATGCCTTCAAGCCCATCTTCCTTGCTGTGTCCTCGACCAGCTGACGCTTGAGACCCTTCGTGAACGGATCCGCCAGGTTTTCCTGACTCCGAACATCGATCACTGCAATGACGCCCCTTTTTATGAGATCGTTCACTGCTCTGTGCTTCAACCGCACAGTCCTCTTCTTCCCGTTGAAGAGTTCATTTGATGCCACTGCTGCTGCCGCCTGGTTGTCACGGTATATCGGAATCGCCGGTATCTGAGCCCCAACCATTGGAAGGTCATACATGAGCTCCCGAAGCCACTCTGCTTCATCTGCTGCAGCGTCCAATGCAAAGAATTCAGATTCCATGGAGGAGCGAGATAACATAGTCTGCTTCTTCGACTTCCACGATATAGCAGCTCCACCCATGGCGAACACATATCCACCTGTGGAATATTCGCTCTCCACCTCTGAACACCAGCTAGCATCACTGAAGCCTTCCACTACTGACGGATCTCCGCTGTAGTATAGTGCATATGTCTGAGTCTTCTTGAGATATCTCATAACACGCTTCACAGCTTTCCAATGCTTTACGCCTGGATTGCTCGTAAATCGACTCAACATTCCCACTGCAAAGGCTATGTCAGGCCTTGTGGCAGTAGTAGCGTACATCAAACTTCCGATGACGCTAGCGTACTCCAACTGCCTGACGCTCTCCTTCGAATTTGGCTCCAGTTTCAGATCACTCCTGTACGGTGTATCAATAATAGGAAGATCTTGATACCCGTAGCGAGAGAGCATCTTCTCAATGTAATGAGACTGTGACAGCACTATTCCAGTGCCTGTCCGGATGATCTTGAGCCCCAAGATTACGTCGGCATCCCCCAAGTCCTTCATACTGAACTTGGTCGAGAGGAATTTCTTTGTCTCTGTGACGCAGCTTAAATCCGTACCTAGGATTAGCATGTCGTCCACGTATAGACAAACGATTACTCCTCTTCCGTCAGCAAACTTCGTATAGACACACTTGTCTGTTTCACTGACCCTGTAGCCATTTGACCTTATCACCTTGTCAAACTTCTCATGCCACATTTTGGGAGCTTGCTTCAAACCATACAGAGACTTCATCAACTTGCAGACTTTGTCTTCCAGACCTCTGACGACAAAACCTTCTGGTTGTTGCATGTAGATCTCTTCGGTCAGCTCGCCATTAAGGAATGCCGTTTTCACATCCATCTGATGTATCACCAGCTTGTGTATTGCTGCTAAAGCAATTAACAATCTGATAGTTGTCATCCGAGCTACTGGAGCATAAGTGTCAAAGTAGTCGATCCCCTGCTTCTGAGCAAACCCCTTAGCCACTAGCCTGGCCTTGAACTTGTCAATGGTTCCATCTGCTTTCATCTTCTTCTTGAAGATCCATTTGCATCCGATGGGTCTTGCTCCTTCTGGTAGGTCGACCAATACCCATGTGTTATTGGAGGTGATTGAGTCAATCTCGTTGTCAATCGCCTCCTTCCAGAATATAGCATCTCTGGTCTTCATCGCCTCATCATAGGTAAGCGGATCTGCTTCCACATGATAGGTGACGAAGTCATCTCCGAAGTCTTTCGGCCTCCTCGCTCGCTTAGTTGACGGCTCAGCGAGTTCTGGTTCAGCTGGTGTCTCCTCGACAACAACTCCATCTTGGACTACTGGTTCGATAAAGATCTCTGTCTGCTCCGCACCTCATTATTCTCCGGAATGTCCGCGAGAACAATGTTCTTGTGCCTTGCAAACTTTTCTTCAAAATATTCAGCATCGCGAGATTCGATGATATGATTTGACTCGATATCAAGGAATCTCCGAGCATCACTCTTCTCGGCATACCCCAGGAAGATCGCCTTAGTAGTCCTTGTCCCCAGCTTCTGAATCTTTAGATCCGGGAGCTTCACATAAGCCAGGCACCCCCACACTCGAATGACATTCAGGTTGGGTCTGACTTTGAACCAGAGTTCATGAGGAGTTATGTCGGAAGTTGCATACGGCACTCTGTTCAGAATGAAAGTGGCCGTTAATGCAGCTTCTCCCCAATAGCACTTTGGGAGACCCGCAGTCAACAGCATAGAATTCATCATCTCTGTCAACGTTCTATTCTTCCTTTCTGCTACTCCGTTGGATTGTGGAGAATACGGAGCCGTCGTCTCGTTGATGATTCCATGTTCTTTGCAGAATGATGAGAATTCATGAGACCTATATTCCCCACCTCGATCACTCCTCAGCCTCTTGAGTTGTTGTCCAGTTTGCCGTTCAGCCTCGGCCCTGAACTCCTTGAACTTCTCGAATGCTTCGTCTTTAGATTTGAGTAAATAGACGAAGGCATACTTGGAGAAGTCATCGATGAAAGTAATGAAATACTTCATCCCGGCCTTTGTAGAGAATTGTTTGAAGTCACAGATATCTGAGTGAACCAACTCCAGAAGATCTGTGCTTCGATGGACCCTGTGGAAGGGTTTCCTAGTGATCTTCGTCTGAGCACATATCTCACATTTCTCTACCTTACCCCCACACTTGGAGATAAGTCCTAGACTAGACATTTTGTTTATTCGCTTACAATGAACATGTCCTAGTCTATTATGCCACAACTCAAGAGAGTAATTCAAACTAGTGATAGCATTGACATTATTATGCTGGGTTACAACAAGCTGAATTTTGTACATTCCTTCAGTCTGAAAAGCTTTCCCGAAGAAAGTACCCTTCTTGGACATCACCATTTGGCCAGCATTGATGTCCATCCTCAAGCCTGCGTTGCAGAGCAGGCTCCCAGAGATCAGGTTCTTTGCGATTGTAGGAACATGCTTCACACCTTGAAGCGTCAGAATGTTCCCCGATGTAAGCTTCAGCTCCACCGTCCCGATCCCCAGTACTTCAGCTTGTGCCTGGTTCGCCATCATGACTTTCTCGGAAGTAGGCTCATAGGAGACGAACCAGTCCTTGTCTGAACAGACATGACATGTCGCGCCAGTGTCTATCCACCAGTCCAAGTCTGCCCCCACAGTTGCAACCTGTGCTATCATGGCAACCTGATTAGTAACCAAAGAAACCTTGTTAGGCTCACCTTGCTCTTTGGGCTTGGACTTGCATTCACTTTTATAGTGACCCTTCTTGCCACAGTTGAAGCAAGTCACATGGGACTTGGACTTCTGTTGCTTGAATCCTGGACCCTTCACTTTCAGATTCGAGAAGTCCTTCTTCTTGTGGTGAGAAGCCGCCTGCTTCCCTTTGTTCTCTCTGGTGGCTTGAACCAGATTTGCCGTTGCTAGTTGCTTGGACAGGGTGTCCAACTTCTGTTGAGAGCGCATCTCGTCCTCAACATGAATCTCGCTGAGGAGATTATCCAGGCTAATCTCCATCTTCTTCCTATGCATCCTTGCATAGATGTTGCTCCATCCTGGAGGAAGTTTTGCCACGATCCCTCCAACGACGAACTTGTCGACGAGGGGCATGCTATCGTCCTCCAGTTTCTGGCGCAGCTTCAGGAACTCTTTCACTTGGGGCAGCATGGTCTTCTCGTCTTCAAAGACCCATTTGTGGTATTTTTCAACCATGAACATCTTCGACCGGGCCTCGTCGTCGTCATACAGCTTCCCCACGGACTCCCAGATCTCTTTGGCAGAAGTCCTCTTTGTGTAGGACTCGGCCAGAGAGTCTTCCATGGAATTCAGGATCAGCAGCCTGCATATGCTGTTATCCTTTTTCCACTTCGTCTGCTTGCTCGTAGCAGCGGCCAGAACAGCAGCAGATCCTGTTGCTGGAACGATTGGTTCTTCCTCATCCAACACGTGATTAACATCCACGAGTTGAAGGTTCAGAGTCACCTTTCGCTTCCAGATCTGGAAGTGTTCGCCGTCGAATTTCTCCAACTTGTTAAAGCCGGTATCGACAAGCGAAGCACGAGTGTTTTCCATCGAATCGTATAGCTTTGAGATTGTTAGTCTATTTGCAAACAATCGATGGAAAAACTCAGTTGCAATCCCTAAGAAGAGATGCAAAGAATGCAGTTGCAATCCCTAAAAAAGAGATGCAAATAATACAGTTGCAATCCCTAAAAAAGAGATGCAAATAATGCTGATTGCGTAGCCTAAACGATTAAAAAAAAAATCGAATCGCGTTTGCAATAGCGGTTTCTCGAAGGCAACAAGAGATGATCAACAACAGTTGAGTCTCAGATTCTCGAAGGCAACAGAAAGAGGAAGGAAGAAGAAGAGCGGATCTCGCTGGGGTGTTGAACACCGGCGCTCAAAGCTATACCCGCAGTACGGATAAGCTCCCAGGAACCAGCAAGTTCAGGAGAACTTCTGGAACGCTCGTAAGTCAATATTTGAGACTTGAACGGGCTTCCTGGACTTAACAGACTCCCTCAACTCTCTTCTTGGTGCATCTTTCAAAGGAGGCCAAGGGGCTCTATTTATAGAGTGGAGTTGAGACTTCACCTCTTCTCCTATCCGATGTGGGACTAAAATACCAATACTCAAAAATAGAGTTTGATATTTTAGATCATCCCACAATCAGCATAGAAGTGTGCCAGTCCACGCCTACCCCCAGAACCCTCCCGTGCATGCACGAGACATCTTGGAGTCCGCGTCCGAGTCCGAGTCCGCACAACAAAAATTAACTTGCATCCTTGTTGGATTTAATCATTTTTCCTTCTAGGAAAATACTTCCACATGGCACAAACTTGTGCCCCACTACACCTCATGTGCACACCTCAACACAAGCAATGCATTATATTGAGATACTCACCATTTGGTGTAGCCGATGTGGGACTATCTTTTCTAGTCCAAAGGCAAAAACACCAACATATAATATAAGTGCAAGTTGACTATTAGCATAAAATATAAACCATTTGCAATCGTGAAGGAGAATTTTGATTTCTTTATACTGCACCAACGAGTATGAAATATAACTTTATTAGCCAAATGCTTAAATCTTGTTGGAGCCACCATACTACATACTACGCCACTTGTAGATTGTGGAGTTGTCCAGGGTGGCCACAGAAGGCTTTTTTCTATAAAAATATAGGTTTGTGAGTGTTATTTTTAAAATAATCTATATGTTTCACATTTTTATAGGAGAGAACACATATTTAATATACAGATTTTGGAGACAGCAAATCTGCCCCCCTCAAAATACTTAAATATGTAAAACCTTTAATACTAAATAACTTAACATGACAAAGACACATGAGAGTTGGTATCTTCTTCTTTAGTTGTGAGCCACTAGATAAGCTACTTTTTGAATTGGCTTTTGGTAAATGGTACACAGGAGAAAGTTTGGTAAAGTGACTTATTTGGTGAATGGTGGCAATGCGTGTATACCATATCATATTGCAATGCCAAGGGAGAAAAGAATGACATGTTGATTTTAAAAGGCATTGAGTAGAACTCCTCTTCTTCCTCTTTTCTTCTTCTGATCGGGAGCTTTTTGGTGGTGTGGATTTGACATTACTTGGATCTTACTTGGGCCTGATGTGGAATTGTTGTGCTTTTAAAAAATAGCAACTGAAGTAGATTTTGACAGGAGTCTTTCACATGCTTTGAACGTTAACATCCAACCTAAAATGTACTAGCTTGTCAAGATCTTTTGAGTAGGTAACAGCTTTTGAGACTGCTATTGGGTTTTATTTTACCCGATGAGCATTCAAAAGATGTTGGCAATGAAGTTGGTAGTTTACTCCCACATGGATCTAGCTCTGGTTTATTTCCTACATCTGGTATTGAGTTCAAGTTATGGAACTGGTGGAACTGATTCGGGCAGCTCTTGCTGATGCAAGATAGATTGTGCTAAACATTTACGTATAATTGGATTATCTGGTCTCTTTCTCAAGATGGAGTTAGGAGTATTCTCCGTAAGGTGGTCCGGTGTCAAATGTCCGAGTGAAAGCAGATCAGTACTTAATGTTGGAGGTAACTATACAGTTTGCTTCATAGATGGGTTTGACATACCTAAGGTGGAGCAAAACATGTGGTTGGTGCACCCAGTTATAGTGCGGATGAACATGTCGGTTTGGTTCTATGATTGAATGGACCTGAACAATATATTGGATCTCCTAGGTGCCTAGTTGCTCGGCTGACGGAAACAAGCTAATTAGGCAGGCAGGGTGCCTGGTTGTTCGACTAGCAGAAACGAGCTAAGGTGAAGATTGTTGAGTTGTAACTCATATTCAGTTGAGCGCTCAAAGGTGGTACTGACACTGGATTTGGTAGTTTAGTCCCACATCAGGTAGGAAGTGGGATTGTCACGCCCCAGAACCAGAATACCGGAGAGCGGGGGAATGACTCAGCCAGCTACGTATTACAGGTAGATGAATACCGTATAATACGATCAATAATGTCTAAAAGACGAGGGGGTGCACTACATGGAAGTCTCACTGGGTTTACTCAACATCTATTGTCTCAATCATTCAAACAAGAAGCAGTAATAGAGAACATGTAAGATAAGACAGTAAGGCGTCCCAAACGCACAGTCAAAATGTTCGTGAGATCTGACTTTACAAAACATAGCCAGATGATATGACAAGGTATACACAATCGTTATCAGCTGCAGCCTGACTTAGTTACAATTATGTAAAAGTAAGTGCAAGACAGTCCGACCAACATATCGGTGCCAAGCAGCAAAAAGTAAAGTAAGTAGTAAAACGAGCAGGGAAGCAAGGAACCCACTCGTGTCCTCCTGCGATCATTCCTCTAGTATTGACCATCTTGGAGGTGGAAGTAAGCTGAGTCCTCGGGAGCTGGCTCTAAATCTGGCTATGCAAAACCAGAGAGTTTAGACCTCTAATAGCAAGTACCGCAAGGAAGCACGATATGAGGAATTAGAACCAGTGATAAGAGTTAAGAATATGATAAATAGATCTCTGCTTGCTACTGGGGTTCGCACAACATCACGACACTTCAAGCCAACTTCCCAACCAAACAAGGACAGAAGTTGATCCGTCATGTCCTGACGTTCTGCTCATCTCAATAGTTAATAGAGTAGGCACAATACACAAACAAACCAATTTAAACGGCCATGCAACTGCTACGGCTTGCTACTGTAAGTTCCAAGTTGTCTTGGAACATGCAATAAGAGATTTCTCAGTTCTTACAATGTACAAGCAAGGCTAGTCTACCCAATAATTAATTGCGCCAATCATGAATTAGACGTATCCCAGCAGGACGCCCGTCATCAATATACAGTAAATATAAACAGATACCACTCCCTACCTGTGCGGCAGATTTGCAGTATCCGTGGGAACCAGCCGGCATGTCGGGGCACTAATTGTCCCGAGATGGCTGCCATATAAGAACTCGAGAATCCATTCTCTCCATACAATAGTTATTTTTATTTAGCTTAGTAGACCCTATGTTAATTGAAATCTCATGTCGTGGATCATGATCATTCTGAATGATTACTCCCGTACAGAGTACGATATGCATAACTCTACAACGATGCCCGTACGGCTAGGTTGTAGGTCTTATATAGCGTAATGCAACAATCAAGCCTAGCCACGGAATAATCATGCCTTGACCGTAAGGTACACATACTGCTTTTGCAGAAAAAATGGAAGTCAACATGTGTCCATATGCCAATGTTCGGATCGGCTAGTCGATCGCAATGGTTCATGGTTCATACATGAACATGTCTCATTTAATTCAATAAGACGACTATCCAGTCTTCTAGTTTCAACTAGGAACGCATGATTAATCATTAGTCGAGGTAACAATTAATGTCAATTCGGGACAAGAAACAGCCAAAAGACGGCAGTAGATGGATGCCCATATATGCGGCAGTAGATGGATGCCCATCTATCCAGGACTTCAAGAAGCTTGGGCTTGATATTTATACCCCTTTACTTTTCTCTCTCTTCATTACTCTCATTTACTTCTTCTTCATCCTCCATTACTCTCCCACCAACCTAGAGAGCTTAGGCAAGTACAACTTGCTTCATGATGGATCTCAAGTTTTATTGTTCTATTCTCTTCCTTACTTGATTCTAAGTCTCTTTAGGACTTGGAGTTTTTGGTTTTCATGGGTGTATTTTTGTAGATCTAAGTTTATGTTATTTTTGGTTTTTTTTTGGTTTTGACCTATCAAACTTCTTTGTTTGCAAAATCTAGTTGTTCTATAGAGAATTTCGTTCTACCCCATTTTGACCTATGGAGGTCAAAATTTGGACTTACAGCGAAGGTTCCATGGAACTTGGAAGCTATGGATTCCATAGCCATCCTTCTTAGCATCTACTGTCGTATAGATGGGCATCCATCCACTGCCGTATGGGATTCTGATTTGACTCTGGCCGCATAGATGGGTACCCACTTATCCTGCCGCATAGATGGGCATCCACCTACTGTCGCATGGGATTCTGATTTGACTCTGGCCGCATAGATGGGTACCCACTTACCCTGCCGCATAGATGGGCATCCATCTACTGCCGTATGAGATTCTGATTTGACTCTGGCCGTATAGATGGGTACCCACTTACCCCGCCGCATAGATGAGCATCCATCTACTGCCGTATGGGATTCTGATTTGACTCTGGCCGCATAGATGGGTACCCACTTACCCTGTCGCATAGATGGGCATCCTCCATGCCCTGACGCATCGATGGGCATTGGAGGTACCCATCTATGCGTCCCCGGATATCTCCGTACCTCGGTCGCGGGGTAGGAATTCTCATCGATGGGCATTTAGATGGGTACCCGCATAGATGAGAATTCCTACCGCCTCGACCCTCAGGTCGTCTGCCAGGCGGCAAGCCCTCATCTGCCGCTCGATATCCTCGAGCCAATCATCTGCATAGACCACGCCCTCGGTCCCGCTAAAGTCACGGGGCCCGAGCTTCTTGAAGTCCTGGATATCTCTGTACCTCGGTCGCGTCCCCGGATGAGGAGCCCTCTGCCCCACGGCTGCAAGGGCCAACTGATGGGCATCCTTCATGCCCTGACGCATCGCATCTGTCTGCCTCTGCTGAGCCTCGATCTGGGCTCTCTGAGTCTCCAGTATCTGCTAGAGGAAGGTAAGCAAATGCCCCATATCTGTAGGCAGAGGAGGTGGAGGTAGAAGTACGCCTGCAACTGGCGGAGGAATCCGCTGCACATGAGGATGAAAAGCGCCCCCGACAGCTCCCGGCACTACGGGAAGAGCACCCGCAACCCTAGGGACTGTCATCGAGGTAGCTGGAGGAGTACCTCCGAGAGCTGCAACAGAAGTCCCATCTGCAGGGGAGGTGACCGGAGCCTGTCCGCCAGAGGTGGCAGACCTCTCCGTCTCTCCGTGCTCCTCGCCAGGAGAATGAGTCATCACTATCCTGGAGACAAATTGAAAAAAAGATATCAATATGGCACATGAAGGCAATATCAAGGGAGGACAGCTAGAATGCAGTAAATCAATATCAAAGACGGTAAGCAAGATAAACAAGAAAAGATCCTACTGTGATTGAGTACTCTTAGCCTACTACCACTTATGTGTAACACAGGCTCGTAGTCAACACTCTAAGACGAGTGCCGCCGCGACATTGCACTAATCGCGACTTCAGGACCTGCGTGGGCCACCACTAAAATGTGTCACGATCCGCACCCGCTAAAAGGGCACATGGCGCGACAACGCCCAGCCCTCACCGAAAAATCGGCGTGGAACGCTGTAGATTTTTCTACTCTAAACAGTTTATATATATAACAAAAACCTGTCGAGAATGTAGTCAACTCCGAACGGAGGACAAGCAATGAATATATATATGAGTACTCAATCACGACTCTAAGATAACAAAGTAAAGACTGAAATAAAAAGACAACAAGACGATAAAATAATATATAACCTGTCAAGTCCAACACAAGAATATATACAGTCCAAGTCTCTAATACAGTCCATAATAATAACAGTCTCAAAAGTAACTGGAGACAATGTCCAGTACAAAAGACCTACTCTAACTAAGTAATAGGTAGGGTCTCGTCAGGAGGAGCTAAGCCCTGCTGGACCAAAGTCTCCATGTCTATGCCCACTACGTCATCCGAACCGTAGTAGGTACTGTAGTCTCCTTCATCTGCATCTGTAATATTTTCAACATATCCTGTCAGGATGGAACGAGTACAATCTACTAACAGCAGTTCACAAGATATGATAAAAGCTACAAGACTGTAAATAGATAGTATATACAAGAAAATTATGGAATGTACATGTGAATATCATGGCAAGGTAAGCTGTAAATCTAGAGCTAGAACAAGACAAGTAAACTGATCATGGCATGTACAAGAATCAAGAATCATATCTCTAGGTGTGTGAATACTAGCTACAATATGTGGCCGGCTTGGGAACTGCACAATAGTAACAGGCCCGGCTAATCATACGTGGGGTGTATGATCAACACTCACAATCAATAGGTGCACAATGGGTGCACAATAGGCTTTGACCACATATCTACACTAATACTCCCCGTCCCCGACTGGTAGAGTGGATCCAAGCAAGACATGTTACGATACGAGATTCCACGAGAAGGGAGCAAGTCTCCTCGAGAATCGGTGTCCATATATTGTACAAGAACTACAAGGGGCTTGCACAGGATATACCAAGATAACGAGGAATAACATCTCATGTCGGGATCCATGAATACCAATCCGTGTGACCAATGTGTCGAGAACAAGCATATCTACACTAATCACATGAATTATAACAGTTATCATAAATTGGAAAAGTGTCAGAGAATGTACTCGCCTGTAGTATAATATGGTATGTCAACCGGAGCAAATGCAGCATCTCGAGGACCTATAGAGAACAAGACGTATCAATACTATGTTTAGGAAATGAAATCAAATCAATTTGAATCCTATTAAGTCATTCTAGGTCAAGGCATGTCAAACTAGGTTGTACGGGGTCAAACTAAGTCATATTAGGTCTAACTGGGTCAAACTGGGTCAATACAAGTCAAACGGAATCAATCGGGATCGATTTGAGTCAACAGTTGAGTTTTTGGTCAACCGGTCAACTCTGGTCAACCGTGGTCAACTGTAGTCAACCCTAGGTCAACTCTAGGTCACTGGTGACTAACAGTTGACTTTCGATCACCTGTACAAGTCTAATGGAATTTGGGACTAAATTGGGTAAAGTGTTGACCCATAGTTGACTTTTGGCCTAAAAAGTCAACCGTGGTCAACCGGGGTCAAGACTAGGTCTAGACGGCTATTTCTACCCATAACCAACCTCTACAACCTATATCCAAGTCCATCTTGGACTTCGAAACTCATTTCTTGGCCATAGGCCAAATTCCTATTTTACCCTTAAAAAGGGCAAAATTCCAACTTCGGCGATTAGCTAGTTAGCCTATCTACGCTTGATATTTCGACCCGATCTCCCCAGGGTAGTATGATACTAGCCTATACATATATTACCTACCAAAATACCTAGGTAAAGTGGACGTTTGGTCCACTTTACGGCCTATTGTCGATATTGTGAATATCTCGCGATACGCGATGGTACGGCACGATACCGGCGCCCTACAACTCCGATTTCAACTCGGAAGCCTACCCGCAAAATCTAATTCATATAATCTAGGTCCATGCCAAGTTTTATCGCAATCCGACGCTCCGAGCTCAATTTTCCCTTCTAACTCGATTTTCTCTATTTTGTGTATCTATCCTTCTACTTCCCAATCTCCTTCCTATTCTTCTAATCTTCCTCCTCCTAACTCTCCTTCCTATTTTTCTTCTCATTTCTACTCTTCTTATTCTCTCTAACTTTCCTACTCTATTCTTCATTTCCCCTCACTAAATATATCTATCTATACCTATATATATATCTATGTATCTATAAATATATACACACAACACTCACATATCTATCTATAAATATAAACACACACGCTCTCCAATTTCCCTTACACATGCACATAAAGCACAAACACACAAAATACTCAATCTCTCGAATTTTAGTACACTGGGATATCCTGCACACCTTTAAGGCTCCTCTGCTCACCTTTAAGGCACTTCCGCTCACCTTTAAGGCTCCTCTGCTCACCTTTAAGGCTCTAATGCACAGTTTTTCCTGAATAGCATTCTGCACACTTCTAAGGCATTCCTGCACAACTACAAGGCTCTCGTGCACAACCCTAAGGCTCTAATGCACAACTATAAGTTCTAATGCACAACTCTAAGCATTGATACATACATATACAATATATATATATATATATATATATATATATATATATATATATACCACTCTCAAAAGGATTAAACCATAATAAATCCTTAACCTATATTTCTAGGGAATCCTACAAATTTTAGGGGCAAGGTGTGGAGAATCATCTCCTCTACAATATTGGTGAAGGAAATATAGCTAAAAAGGAATAAATGGAGAATTAAAAACTTACCTAGGTTTTGGTTGCTTGGAGGAAGATGAAGCTTGGGAAGAAGAAAGAAATTAGAGAGAGAGAGAAAGTTGCTTGGTGATGAAGCAATGGGGGGGGTTGCTCCTTATGGCCGGCCCTGGTAGGGGCCTTATTGGGTTTTGGGTGGAGACCCATTAGGCCCCCAACCCAATAAACTTAGTTGGGTTCGGTTCGGGTTTGTTTCGGGTTGGTTCGGTCTAATTTCTAAATACTAATTAAGCTCTAAAATGACCAATTAAGCCATGGAATGGCCAAGCCCAGCTAGTATGTGGGTCCCACTAGGGTCCAGACTACCCGGGTCTCCAACTTAAGTCCGAATTGGGTAAAATTCAAACCAACCCAAATAAATCCCAAAAAAATCACATAAAATCAAATAAAATTCCTAAAAATTATAAAACTTGAAAAAATGATGAAAATACCCCAAATTCGAAAACTGGGGGTGACAAGTCTATCCTTCTTAAAAAAAAATTCGTCCTCGAAATTGAATGAGAACCAACACAGCAATCATGAACTGAACAAGGAAGAAAAGAAAGAGTTTTACCTCAAGGCTCGAAGAGATATGGGAATCGCTCCCGCATGTCGTCCTTCCTCTCCCAGGTGGACTCACCTGGAGAGTGGTGTCTCCATGCCACGCGAACCAAGGGAATAACCTGGTTCCGGAGCACCTTCTCTCTTCGGTCCAAGATCTCGACCGGCTTCTCTGGGTAGCTGAGTGTCGGTCCCACCTCGATCTCGGAGTGGTCTAAGGCGTGACTGGGATCTGCCACGTACCGTCTCAGCTGTGACACGTGGACCACACTGTGCACTCCCTCTAGTGCGGGCGGTAACTCCAGTCGGTAAGCCACTGCACCGACCCTGCCCAGGATACGGAATGGTCCGATGTATCGTGGACTAAGCTTTCCGCCGCCACCAAAACGAATCGTGCCACGCGTCGGAGAAATCCGCAGGAACACAAGATCACCAACCTAGAACAAAACACAAGACTTAAAGCTTAATCTAAAACAATCACAATCAGACTCAAGTACTAGAAAAATTTAAACTATACCTCAAACTCTAACGGCCTCCGGTGGCTATCGGCCCAATGCCGCTGCCTATCCTGCGCCACCCGAAGTCAATCTCTGATAACCCTGACCTTCTCTGCAGCATCCACTACCATCTCAGGGCCAAGCAAAACCCTCTCGCCGACATCATCCCAAGACAAGGGAGTACGGCACCTCCGTCCGTATAGAGCCTCGAAAGGTGACATATCTATACTGGCTTGGTAGCTGTTGTTGTAAGCAAACTCTACCAAGTGAAGATGGTCCTCCCAAGATCCCCCGAAGTCCAAGACACAGGTACGCAGCATATCCTCGAGGGTCTGAATCGTCCTCTCCGACTGTCCGTCTGTCTGGGGATGATATGCTGTACTGAACTTGAGCGATGTGCCCAAGCTAAGCTGCAAACTCTGCCAGAAGTGGGAAGTGAATCGGCTGTCCCGATCCGAGACTATACTCACTGGAACCTCGTGTAATCGGACTATCTGCCGCACATACATCTCGGCCAACCTCTCCGTCGACAAACCCACTTTAAAAGGCAAAAAGTGGGCCGATTTGGTCAATCGATCAACAATGAACCAAATCGCATCCTTTCCTCCTAGAGAGCGCGGAAGCCCAGATACAAAGTCCATGGTGATATGCTCCCACTTTCACTCAGGAATGGGTAGTGGCTGGAGCAATCCACCGGGTCTCTGCCTCCCGGCCTTCACCTGCTGGCACTCCAAGCATCTCGAAACAAACTGAGCCACCTCACGTTTTATGCCATACCACCAAACATGCTGTCTCAAGTCTCTATACATCTTGTTGGCTCCTGGATGCATAGAGTACTGAGAACGGTGCACCTCCTGAAGAACCTCCTCCCGAAGTCCTCCGCTCGGCACGCACAATCTGGTACCATGCCTCAACGACCCATCCCCTGCTATAGAGAACTCATCCAACAGCCCTATCTGTACCTGCTCCCTGATGAGCCTCAGAGCCTCATCCTCAAACTGAGCTGCCTTGACTCTCTCCATCAGCTCCGACTGCACCTGCAGACCCCACATCTGTGCCTCGAACCCAGGAACTATTACCTCAATACCCAAACTCTCTAGATCAGCCAGAAGGTGACGATCCATCGTCAAACACATGGCCACGGGATACCTGCTCAGAGCATCCGCGACCACGTTGGCCTTCCCTGGATGGTACTGTAAGGATATATCAAAATCTTTCATCAGCTCTAACCGTCGCCTCTGCCTTATATTCAGCTCCTTCTGGGTAAACACGTACTTCAAGCTCTTGTGGTCAGTATAGATCTCCACACGCTCTCCGTACAGATAGTGTTTCCACAGCTTCAAAGCAAAGATGACCGCTGCCAGCTCAAGATCGTGGGTAGGATAATTCCTCTCATGAGGACGTAACTGCCTAGATGCATAGGCAATTACCTTCCCGTGCTGCTGAAGCACACAACCCAAACCCCGTCCTGAAGCATCACTGTATATCGTATAACCACCAGATCCAGATGGCAGCGTCAAGATAGGAGCTGTAGTCAACCTCGCCTTCAGCTCCTCGAAGGCGGCCTGGCACTCATCGGACCAAACAAACTCCTCGTCCTTCCTGGTAAGGCGGGTCATCGGCTGGGCAATCCTGGAAAAGTCCTGCACGAACCTCCAGTAGTAACCTGCCAGACCCAGAAAACTCCGAACCTCTGCTACTGAGCTCGGCGTAGACCAGGACTCCACCGCAGAAATCTTCTTCGGATCCACTGAAATCCCCTCACCAGAGACAACATGGCCTAGGAACTCCACGCGATCCAAGAAGAACTCGCACTTGGACAGCTTCTCATACAGCTGCTCCCTCCTGAGAGTGTCCAACACAATCCTCAGGTGCTCCTCGTGCTCCTCTGGCATCTTCGAATAGATGAGAATGTCATCAATGAAGACCACCACGAACTTGTCAAGGTACTGATGAAATACCTTGTTCATCAAGTTCATGAATACCGTCGGGGCGTTGGTCAACCCAAACAGCATGACGGTATACTCATACTGGCCATAGCGAGTCCGAAAGGCAGTCTTCGGAATGTCATCCCGCTTCACCTTTAACTGATGGTACCCGGTGCACAAGTCGATCTTCGAGAACACCCTCGCCCCGCTCAACTGGTCGAACAAGTCATCAATCCTTGACAAAGGATACTTGTTCTTGATGGTAAGGTTGTTGAGCGCCCTGTAATCAATACACAGACGTACCGTACCATCCTTCTTGGGGACGAAAAGAACTGGTGCGCCCCAAGGTGAAGAGCTAGATCGAATAAAGCCCTTGTCCTCCAGCTCGTCGACCTGCTTCTTCAGCTCCGCTAACTCGCTATTGTTGATTCTATAGATGTGCTGGGAGATAGGCTCAGCGCCCGGCACTAGGTCTATAGAAAACTCAACATCACGATCTGGCGGCATCCCGGGCAGCTCCTCGGGAAAGACATCCAAGAACTCTGCAATGAGTGGATGTGGCAACACTGGCCCCGCCAACAACGCTCCGCAGAATCCATCACCCTGCTCTACTGTACCCCTGGTGAACTCATACTCCGGCTCTCCCGGCGGCCTAAACAGAATCCTACCCCCTCTGCAATCGATGCTAGCGTGGTGCGTGCTCAACCAATCCATACCGAGTACCACATCGTAACTCAGAAGTGGCATTACGAGCAAACACGCACTCAGCTCCCGGCCTTTCAAAGAAACTCTCTGCCCCTTGCAAACATTATTAACTAGGATGATGTCATTCCCAGTCATAATCTTGCAAGTCCTACCCAGATATTCAGCAATGATATTGTGCCTAAGTGCAAAAGAAACTGACACAAAACTGTGCGTAGCACCTGAATCAAACAATGTTAAGGCAGAAAAAGAATCAAGAAGAACCGAACCTGCAACTACATCTACGACTGGCTCGATCTCCTCGGCTGCAAGAGCAAAGGCTCTGCCCTGAACACCCCGCTGCTGGTGGTGCTGTGCAAACCGCTGCTGCTGGGTTGGAAGCGGACCCCTCTGCTGCACTGCAGGAACTCTCGCCGGTGCCCTCTGAGCTGTACCAGTAACACGAGGGTTCACTGGACACTCCCTCAACTGATGGCCTGCTCCGCCGTAAAAGAGACACACTCCTAGCCTCTTCCGGCAAACCTCCCAGACGTGACCAGGCTTCTTACAGAAGTGACAAAGAGGCCCATGCTGTGCCTGCCTCGGCTGGGTGTGCTGCACCTGCTGAACCGGTGCTCGGGTCTGAACCTGCGGCTGGTGATGCTGGAAAGAACGATGCTGAAGCTGAGGGCGCTTAGCATCCCCTGCGCTGCTAGTAGCCCCCGAAAAATAATCACGCTCCCTCTTGGGCTTCAAGCCCCACTCCCGCTCAACCTTGCGGGCCTCCGCATAGATCTGGGCATATGTCTCATAGAAGGAGGGAATGAGGTGCTTGATATCCCAAGCCAGCCCCTCCCTGAAACGGCTCGCCCTGATCTCCGGGTCTCGAACCATGTACTCTGCGTATCGGCTCAGATGGCCGAACTCCGCGGCGTACTCCTCCACAGATAGACTGCCCTGCTGCAGATCATGGAACTGTCGCACCATGTCAATCTTGTCCGTGGCGGAAAAGAACTTCTCCTTGAAGAGGAGTGTGAACTCTGCCCAAGTATGGCCCTTTCCAGCTAGGGCTGGCTCGTTTCTGAACCAGGTGCGCGCAATGTCTAGCAACTGCAAACCTACCGCCTCGACCCTCAGGTTGTCTGCCAGGCGGCAAGCCTTCATCTGCCGCTCGATATCCTCGAGCCAATCATCTGCATAGACCACGCCCTCGGTCCCGCTAAACTCACGAGACCCGAGCTTTTTGAAGTCCTGGATATCTCCGTACCTCGGTTGCGTCCCCGGATGAGGAGCCCTCTGCTCCACGACTGCAAGGGCCAACTGATGGGCATCCTCCATGCCCTGACGCATCGCGTCTGTCTGCCTCTGCTGAGCCTCGGTCTGGGCTCTCTGAGTCTCCAGTATCTGCTGGAGGAAGGTAAGCATCTGCCCCATATCTGTAGGCAGAGGAGGTGGAGGTGGAAGTATGCCTGCAATTGGCGGAGGAATCCGCTACGCAGGAGGAGGAAAAGCGCCCCCGACAGCTCCCGGCACTACGGGAAGAGCACCCGCAACCCCAGGGACTGTCATCGAGGTAGCTGGAGGAGTACCTCCGAGAGCTCCAACAGAAGTCCCATCTGCAGGGGAGGTGACCGGAGCCTGTCCGCCAGAGGTGGCAGACCTCTCCGTCTCCCCGTGCTCCTCGCCAGAAGAATGAGTCATCACTATCCTGGAGACAAATTGAAAAGAAGATATCAATATGGCACATGAAGGCAATATCAAGGGAAGATAGCTAGAATGCAGTAAATCAATATCAAAGACGGTAAGCAAGATAAACAAGAAAAGATCCTACTGTGATTGAGTACTCTTAGCCTACTACCTCCTATGTGTAACACAGGCTCGTAGTCAACACTCTAAGACGAGTGCCGCCACGACATTGCACTAATCGCGACTTCAGGACCTGCGTGGGCCACCACTAAAACGTGTCACGACCCGCACCCGCTAAAAGGGCACGTGACGCGACAACGCCCAGCCCTCACCGAAAAATCGGCGTAGAACGCTGTAGATTTTTCTACTCTAAACAGTTTATATATATAACAAAAACCTGTCGAGAATTTGGTCAACTTCGAACGGAGGACAAGCAATGAATATATATATATGAGTACTCAATCACGACTCTAAGATAACAAAGTAAAGACTGAAATGAAAAGACAACAAGACGATAAAATAATATATAACCTGTCAAGTCCAACACAAGAATATATACAGTCCAAGTCTCTAATACAGTCCATAATAATAACAGTCTCAAAAGTAACTGGAGACAATGTCCAGTACAAAAGACCTACTCTAACTAAGTAATAGGTAGGGTCTCGTCAGGAGGAGCTAAGCCCTGCTGGACCAAAGTCTCCATGTCTATGCCCACTACGTCATCCGAACCGTAGTAGGTACTGTAGTCTCCCTCATCTGCATCTGTAATATTTTCAACATATCCTGTCAGGATGGAACGAGTACAATATACTAACAGCAGTTCACAAGATATGATAAAAGCTACAAGACTGTAAATAGATAGTATATACAAGAAAATCATGGAATGTACATGTGAATATTATGGCAAGGTAAGCTGTAAATCTAGAGCTAGAACAAGGCAAGTAAACTGATCATGGCATGTACAAGAATCAAGAATCATATCTCTAGGTGTGTGAATACTAGCTACAATATGTGGCCGGCTTGGGAACTGCACAATAGTAACATGCCTGGCTAATCATACGTGGGGTGTATGATCAACACTCACAATCAATAGGTGCACAATGGGTGCACAATAGGCTTTGACCACATATCTACACTAATACTCCCTGTCCCCGACTGGTAGAGTGGATCCAAGCAAGACACGTTACGACACGGGATTCCACGAGAAGGGAGCAAGTCTCCTCGAGAATCGGTGTCCATATACTGCACAAGAACTACAAGGGGCTTGCACAGGATATACCAAGATAACGAGGAATAACATCTCATGTCGGGATCCATGAATACCAATCCGTGTGACCAATGTGTCGAGAACAAGCATATCTACACTAATCACATGAATTATAACAGTTATCGTAAATTGGAAAAGTGTCAGAGAATGTACTCGCCTGTAGTATAATATGGTATGTCAACCGGAGCAAATGCAGCGTCTCGAGGACCTATAGAGAACAAGACGTATCAATACTATGTTTAGGAAATGAAATCAAATCAATTTGAATCCTATTAAGTTATTCTAGGTCAAGACATGTCAAACTAGGTTGTACGGGGTCAAACTAAGTCATATTAGGTCTAACTGGGTCAATACAAGTCAAACGGAATCAATCGGGATCGATTTGAGTCAACAGTTGACTTTTTGTCAATCGATCAACTCTGGTCAACCGTGGTCAACTGTAGTCAACCCTAGGTCAACTCTAGGTCACTGGTGACTAACAGTTTACTTTCGGTCAACTGCACAAGTCTAATGGAATTTGGGACTAAATTGGGTAAAGTGTTGACCCATAGTTGACTTTTGGCCTAAAAAGTCAACCGTGGTCAACCGGGGTCAAGACTAGGTCTAGACGGCTATTTCTACCCATAACCAACCTATACAATCTATATCCAAGTCCATCTTGGACTTCGAAACTCATTTCTTGGCCATAGGCCAAATTCCTATTTTACCCTTAAAAAGGGCAAAATTCCAACTTCGGCGATTAGCTAGTTAGCCTATCTACGCTTGATATTTCGACCCGATCTCCCCAGGGTAGTATGATACTAGCCTATACATATATTACGTACCAAAATACCTAGGTAAAGTGGACGTTTGGTCCACTTTACGGCCTATTGCCGATATCGTGAATATCTCGCGATACGCGATGGTACGGCGCGATACCGGCGCCCTACAACTCCGATTTCAACTCGGAAGCCTATCCGCAAAATCTAATTCATATAATCTAGGTCCACGCCAAGTTTCATCGCAATCTGACGCTCCGAGCTCAATTTCTCCTTCTAACTCGATTTCCTCTATTTTGTGTATCTATCCTTCTACTTCTCAATCTCCTTCCTATTCTTCTAATCTTCCTCCTCCTAACTCTCCTTCCTATTTTTCTTCTCATTTCTACTCTTCTCATTCTCTCTAACTTTCCTACTCTATTCTTCATTTTCCCTCACTAAATATATCTATCTATACCTATATATATATCTATGTATCTATAAATATATACACACAACACTCACATATCTATCTATAAATATAAACACACACACTCTCCAATTTCCCTTACACATGCACATAAAGCACAAACACACAAAATACTCAATCTCTCGGATTTTAGTACACTGGGATATCCTGCACACCTTTAAGGCTCCTCTGCTCACCTTTAAGGCACTTCCGCTCACCTTTAAGGCTCCTCTGCTCACCCTTAAGGCTCTAGTGCACAGTTTTTCCTGAATAGCATTCTGCACACTTCTAAGGCATTCCTGCACAACTACAAGGCTCTCGTGCACAACTCTAAGGCTCTAATGCACAACTATAAGTTCTAATGCACAACTCTAAGCATTGATACATACATATACAATATACAATATATATATATATATATATATATATATATATATATATATATATATATATATATATATATACCACTCTCAAAAGGATTAAACCATAATAAATCCTTAACCTATATTTCTAGGGAATCCTACAAATTTTAGGGGCAAGGTGTGGAGAATCATCTCCTCTACAATATTAGTGAAGAAAATATAGCTAAAAAGGAATAAATGGAGAATTAAAAACTTACCTAGGTTTGGGTTGCTTGGAGGAAGATGAAGCTTTGGAAGAAGAAAGAAATTAGAGAGAGAGAGAAAGTTGCTTGGTGATGAAGCAATGGGGGGGGGGTGCTCCTTATGGCCGGCCCTGGTAGGGGCCTTATTGGGTTTTGGGTGGAGACCCATTAGGCCCCCAACCCAATAAACTTAGTTGGGTTCGGTTCGGGTTTGTTTCGGGTTGGTTCGGTCTAATTTCTAAATACTAATTAAGCTCTAAAATGACTAATTAAGCCATGGAAATTGGGTTTATAATTTCTAACCTAATTATGATGGTATGTGGGCCAAGTCCAGCTAGTATGTGGGTCCCACTAGGGTCCAGACTACCCGGGTCTCCAACTTAAGTCCGAATTGGGTAAAATTCAAACCAACCCAAATAAATCCCAAAAAAATCACATAAAATCAAATAAAATTCCTAAAAATTATAAAACTTGAAAAAATGACGAAAATACCCCTAATTCAAAAACTGGGGGTGACAGATGATCATCCTCACAAGGTCCAATTGCAACTTTATAAGCCAAGGATGGAGGACCTATTATATTTCAAGGACCTACATGATCCTTTGAAGGGTTTTTGGAAGAAGCCGAAGGACATGGACATTAAAGATTGTAAGAAGATCAAGCAAAAGACGATTGGCTTCATCATGCAGTGGTTAGGACGATATCGTATTTCATCACATCTTGTACAGAGACGACCACGGAGGGATTTGGAGCAAGTTGAAGAATTTGTACAAAAGAAAGACAACGGACAATAAAGGCATTCCTAATTAGGAAGTTGATTAATCTTAAGTATGAGAATTCATCAGTTGTAGGACACCTAAACGAGGTTCATGGTATAATCATGTATATTTTCTCTTTTGCTAGTTATATATTGTGTTACTCTAGCTTGATAATCATGTATGTATTTAACTTTTGGGACTCTTTACAGCTTCATATGTGGTATACTCTTGTTGGTACTTGAAGATTTGTCTGACCTTAGTATTAACATTAATGACATGCTAATATGTCTCCCCACTTGTCTCTAGATAGATGTGATCGTTATACGACGTTTATGAGTACCTCGTATATAGATGGCATATGTTAGTCCATGCTCTCTAATATTCTAGTACTGGAACGTGACATGGGGGTTGTGTGCGGAAGCAACAATCAAAGCGGGGGAAGTTGTCTGGTATAGGGTCATGATCAGGGGTGTGCTGGGGAGTGGGTCGTACGCATGAAAGCAATGGGCTGAGTAGTTAGGAAGGGTAGGTTAGTAAATTAAGTAAGAAATTTGAATAATGTGTAATTAGAACAAAAAAAGCTTTGAAATATTTAACAACGACGCTGTAGCCTCCCTTCCCGGGAGTTGTTGAAATATTTTTTTATTTATTATTTTGTTTTAAATGATAATTTTTAGATTTTTTATAAATAATTGTTTAGTTAATTATTACGGTAGATGCATTTAGCCATGGTGGAGTTTTGGAGTACAAGACGACTAGGAATCATGGCACGGATAGTGCAGTGGCGTGCCTTGACTAGTATATTAGTCATGCCAGGGAAGACCCAGCCATAAGTGTGTCCTAACTAGGAAAACCAGGCAAAGTTGCGACCTAATCTCTAAAGAAGTTTAATTATTTATTATTTAGATTATTGACTTTTAGAAGACCCGGTTGTACCAAACTAACCTGAACCCAACCCAAACCCATATAGGCACGTAGGGAGACCAAAGGCGACCATGTAGACGTATGTTGTATCACTATTCTAATTTAGTGACCTGGTAGTCGATTTCACAAAAGGTGGTTGTATACATATAGATATATTAAAAGTTCTTAGTATTAAATAATATTTTATTAATATTATAGTAAATAATTTCCTTAATAAATATGTTGGATTGTGGGATTTATCTAGATTATATATACATGTGTATATATATAGAAATATATTCATAGTATATGAAAATAGGCTTTTTATGTATATATAAAACGATATTATTTTATTTCATTTATATAAATATTGTGTATATACATTAAGAATTCTATTTTGCAATATTAAATATATTTATAGTATTTTATTGTTTAAAATCGTATTCATGGTGTGTGTGTGTGTATATATATATATATATATATATATATATATATATATATATATATATATATATATATATATATATATATATATATATATATAAAATATATATATATATATATATATATATGTGTGTGTGTGTGTGTGTGTGTGTGTGTGTGTGTGTGTGTGTGTATACTTACACACACACACACACACACACACACACACACACACACACACACACACACACACACACATATATATATATATATATATATATATATATATATATATATATATATATCCATTAGTTTATATGTTAAGAAATAGGAAATGCAAAGGAAAACAAAGGAGCAGCCAGGCCCACAACATAGCTCAGTCCCAGCCAGGCCCATCTAAGTGATCCCAGCCCCGGCCTAATCCCCTGAACCCGAGCCCACAAGCCCAGCCAGGAGATCCCAGCCACCCGAACAAGCCAGAAGCCCAAGCAGAGTCGAACACAGCCAACTCGAGATGGAGCTGTGCATAAACATACATATGAACGCAGTAGGAAAGAAAAGAAAAGAGGAGAGTAGCGGCGAAAAACCTAACCCTATCGATCTTACTCGTTCACCACCCCAGCCCCGACGTGCCGCGCAACCCTATACTGTCGCGCACGGCTGCGCGGGCCGTCGGAGGCTGACCACGGCCGGGCGCACGAACAGAGCCAAGTAACAGCAGCAGCAATCGCAGCCGTGGGAGGCGACTTCACGACGAGGTTACGTCGTACACGCTCCTCCTTTTGACGAACCGCTTTCTCTGGTATGAACACAACATGTACAGCTTTGATTGTCTTCAATTATTTCTAATTCATACGAACTAAATAGTTCGATAACTCGACACAAAGTCGAGCAAAAATCTATTTTACGAACATCAAACAGGGCAGCCCCGACCCCGTGTTGGAAGACCAAAACTGGTCGAACCATTGAGCAATCAAGGAAATTAATTATAGGAAGTCCTAGACAACCTATAGGGCTTCGAATCCCTTCTTGTAGAATCGGATTTCGTCGACTGTGCGTCGAGAAATTGGACGTCCAAAAAGGATAAAAACCTGTTTTAAAATATTAAAATTTTACGAAAAACCTTCGATACGACGTGCGTCCCGCCAATCCGGGCGACGTGGTCGCGAACCGAAAGCATCGAAAGGTGCGTAACGGCTTCGTGGACGTGTATGTTTTGACGAAATTCAAATTGGTATCGTGTGCGCGACGAATTTGATACGTATCCGTCAAAATTTACCGTATCGACATCTGTGCAAATTTCTCAATTACTTTGTGCACGTTCGTCATATTGAGACGAAACTTACGCCAGCAGGACCGTATCATTTTTTTGGTCCTGTATGCCAAGTTTGGTCCAATTCTGAGACAGTTGATCGGATCGCCGTTTTGCGGCCCCTACGATCCGATTTAACGAACGATTTTGTGCACGGCCCACCAGAATCCAACTTTGGACATACGGTTGGGTTCGTATCATCAAAACAAATCCGTAAATATGTAGTTTGATGAATTTAGAGACCATTGACTCTGGCACGCTTTTCGGTGCAAAACGGGTCCAACGGTAGACACCATTTTTTCCCAAAATTACCGTTTTGCCCCTGTGTCCAGAATTGGACTTAAGAACAAGCAACCTAGCTAATTTGACTATTCTGAGAATGTTGGTAATGTTTATTTCAGCTTTCGGAGACGGTTGTGATGATTTGGACTTCATGGCGTACCAGTTGACGGTATATTATTGATTATTCGTGCTATCACCAGGCAAGATACCTTGCCTCCCTCTACAGTTTATTTACACGCATATTTCTATTATTATACAGTTTTACTAGTTGATTATTGACATATGATTTGTACATCGTGCATGCTAGTATATACATAGTCCTTGTTTATAGTTAGCTTTGTAGTTCATATTGGATATATATATATAGTTCTTGTTCATAGTTAATTTTGTAGTTCATATTGGATTGGTTCTCTCGTGTATCTTGATTGGGTCGTGTCGTGTCATCACATGTACTTGGACTGAGTCGCATCGTGTCATAGGATGAATAAGTCATAACGGAACTATTGTACCTTGAACTCTTGAAGCTAACCTGCGAGTTCACATTAGGGGCGAGGGTTAGTAGATATCTGTATCTTGATTTCGTGAAGCTAACCTGCGAGTCCACACTAGGGACGAGGGTTAGTAGATACCTGTGAGTCCACACTAGGGGCGAGGGTGATTTCTTGAAGCTAACATGCGAGTCCACACTAGGGGTGAGGGTTAGTAGTTGATGCTAGACTGCGAGCCCACACTAGGGGCGAGGGTTAGTAGTTATCTGTTCCGCACCTGCGAGTCCACACTAGGGGCGAGGGTGATTCTTGATGCTAACCTGCGAGTCCACACTAGGGGCGAGGGTTAGTAGTTGTTTCAAACCTACGAGTCCACACTAGGGACGAGGGTTTGAGTATCCATTGATCTCGTGACATGTTTCTCTTGTTCTCATCCAGCAGTTCGGTTGTGCGTAGTGGTTCTTCCAGTCATGTATAGTTGTATTTTCGTGTTGATTGGTCTTTTCCTGTTTATTTCCTGTATTTTCTTTATTGCATGATAAACTGCTAGATAGGCATGTTTTTATGTATCTTGCTATGTCCTCTGAGGACCTGATGATCTCTTCAGGTTTAGTGATTGCATGGAGTTAGCTAGTAGTTCTGGATGGCGGATGATTACCACACTTGTGGAGTCCAGATGATTATGATATTGCTTGCGGGATTCAGGTATTGATACTATGTTTATTATCCAGTTCGTGTTTCCCTTATCATGATATATCCTATTTATTGATTCAGTTTATAGACTCATGTTATTTCTTGGAGTCTAATCGGACATTTATGCTAGTGGACTGCAGACCACGACCCATAGTGTTCATTCATGTTTATTAATCTTATTGTGGATTGAGATATAGATTTGTTTGCCATAAATTGGCAGCTTACCCAAGCCGTGACAGCGTTTACGTATTCGAGTCGGGCTGGAGTCCGCTTGATGCGTAGCTGGATTTCTCACGAGCTCGCGTCCAAAAAGCGGGTGCGGTTCGTGACAGACGCTGCTGCATGGCTAGCTTGCATGCTGGCCCGCAGCCAACTGGCGGCCCCCCATTGGTAGGTCACCCGGCCTGGGTCCCATGCATATAGAAGGGGCCAATGGGAGCACACCAGCTGGCATGCGGTCTGGCCCGCAAGCGGGCCAGATATCATTTTCTATTTAATAAACAAGATTTTACATATACTCCACCTAGCTCGGTGGGATATTGCTCAGTTGGTAGAACCGTATAGCACGTGCTCATGCAATTGGGTCGTTGTGATTACTAGTTGGATGCCTAATTGTCCAGATAATAATATTAGTTTTTTGTACTTGATATTCAAGGACAATTTTTAATATGGTTTAGGATTCTTCTTGTTGATTAAACTGTTTTTGAAAGCAGCGTAACATTATAGTCAAAAATTCCAAGACTGAAATAGCTTTTTAATTATTATTTTTTATAAACTAGTGTTAACGATCTAGTTTTGGTTTTACATAAAAGTGATAGTCATGCCCATGAGAAGCAATCCTAAACCCGCCTTAGGTGGAGTTGGACATCACTAGTTTTTCTCAAAACAATAGTACTAATTTTGTTGACCATATTGTTGGAATCCAGTCTGGATTTGGTAACAACATATTTGTGGAATCCAAATCTAATTAAATATTTGATTTGATTAGATTTGGATGTCCACAATAGGTGTTGTGCTATTTTAGATATAATAGGATTCTTATTTTAGAAAATCCTATTATGATCTAAAATAGGATAATTGATGGGCTATTTTAGGTGTAATAGGATTCTTATTTGAGGGCTTCCTATTTAGGAAATTATATTATGACCTAAAATAATATTTTTCTCATCCTATATATATGGGATGAGGGTGGAGGCACAAAGTACAACACAAAAGTGGAGATTCGATCAGGGTGCTCTCGTCCACAAGAAAATATAAGAGAAAGTCCGTACTTTGCTCTTAGGACTTTGCCATCCAAGATAGAAGGAGGAAAGAGATCTAATCAAGGAGTCGTCAACTTTGGTTAGGGAGATTGCTACAGGTTGGTGAGTGATCTCAATTGTAATCTTCTATTTTGCTTCTTGAGAGTGGTGAGGGGGTTGAACCTATTAGGGCAAAGGGCTCAACGTGAGTTTTGTCAACCTTGTAATTTCATCTGAGTTATTAAAGATTGGGATTTGTACAGGTGTGTACGTCACCGCCATATACTTGCCTTCATATTGTGCTTAGTGTCCGTTAGATGGGGGTTGGTTTTGATCAGGTGGGTTGGCAAACGCTTCCGCACGCGCCCAACAATTGGTATCAAAGTGAAATTAGTATCAGAGCTTTGGAGGTTATGGCAACCATGTCTACGGAGCAGATGAACACTCGTATAATCACACTTACAGAGGGAACTGGGCGATTTGAAAGCCAATGATGGAGGATCTACTCTGGTGCAAGGACTTGTATGGTCTGTTGGAGGGCGACAACGCAAAGCCAACGGACAAAGCTGCTGATGACTGAAAACGACTGGATCGGAAGGTCGTTGGATTCATCTGCCAATGGTTGGATGACTCGGTATTTTACCACGTGTCCATGGAGAGTTCGGTAAAAGCATTGTGGGAGAAGCTGCATTCGCTGTACGAAAGAAAGACGACTGGCAACAAGGCGTTTCTTAATCGCCAACTCGTCAACTCGAAGTACACGGAGGGTGTCTCGGTAGCACAACATCTGAAGGAGATTCAGGATATCATCAATCAGCTGTCTGCGATGAAGGTGGTGATTGATGATGAGCTTCAGGCCCTACTGCTCTTGAGTTCTCTGTCGAAAAGATGGAAGACGTTGGTGGTGTCGGTGAGCAACTTCACACCTGATGGAGTTGTCATGATGGAGGTAGTCAAAAGTAGCTTGTTGAATGAGGAGGTCCGACGCAAGCAAGTTGAATTATCGCATGAGTCCGCTCTGGTGGCTTCCTATGGGAAGGGAAGACCCAAGTCACAAGCGAGGACAGGGGAGAGTTCTCGGGATCTTACGATTATGGACCGCAAGGAGGGCTGCTATCACTGTAGCAAAATAGGTCATATCAAGAGGAACTGCATGAAGCTCAAAGCTGAGAAGGCTAAAGGCAAGGACGATCAAGAGGATCTCACAGTATTTGGAGATATCATCATCGCAACGATCGACGCAGAGGAACCTTGTGGCATGTGTTATGATGGCGACTGGGTCTTGGATATGAGGGTGTCGTACCATGCCACTCCACATAGGAGGATCTTCACGTCATACCGCGGTGGCAGGTTTGGATGTGTAAAGATGGACAACAAAGGGGACGACTACAGTTGTAGGCATTGGTGATGTGCACTTGACGATGGAGTTTGGTGAGAAGTTCGTCCTCAGGGGTGTGCGACATGTACCGAGTTTGCGCTACGACTTGGTTTCTGTAGGAAGGCTGACAGATGATGGATGTCACAGTCTGTTTGGGGAGAAATATTGGATGCTTGCGAAGGGTTCCCAACAGCTGTCTCGGGGAGATTTCTATTGTGGCATGTACAGGCTCAAGTCGTTGAGCTATACAAGCAGACCACAAACACCAGATGGAGGCTTGAGGGGTGTTCGATAGGAGGTGGATCGTCGAAAACTTGCTGAGGAGGGGCTTCTAGATGCTTTGAGGGATACTGAGGATTTAGTTCGTCGAGACAAAGTGACGGATGGTGATGAGTCAAAGATTAAAGGTAAGTCTGTCGGACCCATGACAGCTGGTCGATCTTCACGTGGGAATTGCTCTACGGATCCAGTTTTGGCAATAGGTGGTTTGCCAAAGCTTTACGGAACGACATTGGTTTCAGCAATTCGAAGTTAGGAAGGAGATCAAGGTTTGTAGCAAACTTAATCTGAGGTGGGAGCATCATCATTCACAAGTTTAGGGGGAGCTGTGGGTCATCGACGGCATGCACAGTACATGATTTTCTGCTCGAGGATGCATGTGTATGGGAGAGCTTCAAGACACGAAGGTAGACAGGTTCAGGAGTTCGAATCTCGGGAGAACCGCACCGTCCGCTTGGTTGGACCAGCTGTAGTGCCCCGCTCCGCGGAGGCACTAGATAGACAGAAAGATCGGATTGCTGGCTCTACAACAGAAGACGATTGATCTGGGTGAGTGGACGAAGTCTCATTTGCTGATTCGCTTACGCCTTAAGAATCTGAGCTTTTGATTGAATGCTTTTGTTAATAACAAGATGGTAAATCATCGAGTATGCTTTAAGAGAAATCACATGTTGCCTTGCTAAGAAATGAACGTTGCCTTGATTAAGAGAACCTTGTCATGCTAATCACAAGATGGTAACCTTTGTGTATGCTTATAAGAGATTTTACATGTGCCATGCTAAGAACAAGAAAAGAATTAACCTGTATGCTAAGAAGTATTGTTGTATGCTAATAAGAAACGAACAGATGCATGTATGCTAAAAGTAGAGATGTTGCCTTTAATCAAAAGAACTGTTGCCATGCTAAAAATAAAGAGAAGAGATTACTTGTACGCCCCGAACATGTATGCTTTCAAGGTAGAATGCCATGTTATATCTGTATAGAACTGTTATTATATTCCAGAGTTATAATTGCTTGTCACTCAAGATATTCTAAATGCCAAACATGTACTGACGGACTTGTACATATTATAAAGAGATGAAACATCTAGGAGCTTCGGCTCTGTATCAAAGAAAAGAGAATCACACAGAGGGCATCCATGTGAAAATGGGTGTCAGTATGTCTATCACACAGAGGGCATCCATGTGAAAATGGGTGTCGGTATGTCTATCGCAGAGGGCATCCATGTGAAAATAGGTGTCGGTATGTTTATCGCAGAGAGCCCCATGTGAAAATGGGTGCCGGTATGTTATCTGGGGGCTTCGGCTCTGTTATCTGGAAGCTCGACTCTGTTATCTGACGGACTTAAATGAATAATTGCCAAAAGATCAAATGTGCCTCAAGAGTTTGGATCATATAGAAAAAATGTTAGTTTTATCATGTTTATGCTAATTCTTGTCTTGTGCAGGGATGGACGGTCGGCTATGGTAAGAATCACTTAAAACTGATACATATGTACTGCTTAAGTCTTTGACATGAATTGCTTGCAGAGATTTATCTATGCCATGAAATGCTATGTTCCACTAAAGAAAAGATAATGTATCATGCTTGTCATTGACCCTAACAGTTGCTCGAATAAAAGAAATGATATGCTCATGAAACATGCTGCGCACCACACAAATGAATAGTCATCGTGCTTGAAATGATTAGTCCCTTATATGCTTAATATGGAAATGATATGTTGGCTTTTCAAAGATGTTTTCAAAAGAGATGTAAACTGACTCTGTATGCATGAAATGTACATAGGTAAAAAGTAGCAAGATCACATCACAAGAAACGTTTTCTCACTAAATGAATAGTGATTATTTCAGACAAATGTAGCTCTTTGTTCACAATCACCAGTATGCTGATATACTGATCCACCATCAGTCTGCATGCAGGTACAATATGCATCGAGAAGGATAGTCCGAAGCGATAGCCCAAGCCTCATCCTCAGGAGCCAAAAATCAGAAGAGATGCCAAGAGATGACATCTGTTGTAAGATTTGGTTTTGTATATAAAGGGATGTAATGTATGGGAACGGGATCATTGTAATCTGTAAAGTTTTGAGAGAATGTAACAATATATCAGAGAGAATCGAGAGCTTATAATCTGTTCAAATAAAATCAATAAAGAGAATTGTTTCTTGTTACCATTGTGTTCAATGCTTGTATTTCGAAATATGTTCGCTGCTGCTTCAATTATCTGCGATACGTTCCGCTGCGTATTGTCAACCTTGTCTATCTTGTCTTGCTTCAGGTCTTGGCCTTGTGCAAGTGCAACTTAGGCTTGCACGGCATCACGTCTTAGCGAGGACGAACGATCCCAAAAGAGCCGAAGCGAGGACGAAAGGACTCAGCGGGATCGGGGCGTGACACCAGCCAAGGGTGAAGAAGCTCGTCGAAAAGTTAACACTTTCCTGTGAAAGACGAAAGTCGGGGACAGGCAGCCAAGACTTATGGTAAGACTGATCGTCAGGGACTTCGGTCTTGGTCGTGTCATTGATATCGGCAGGATCCCAGTGGTGTAGGAGGTGCTACGCATGGCAGCTAGTGTCGACGTGATGATTGAGGAGCTGGAGACAAAGAAAGATGCAAAGCAGCTCGGGGGATCGGAGATCAGTGGCATGGGGGAGCAGGAACTCTGTAACGAGAGGACAAGCATGTTGTCCAGTTGATGTCACGACCCGCACCCAGTGTAAGGGCACGAGACGTGGGTACGTCCAGCCTATGCCGCAATGTCGGCGGTAGAACGTTGTCCTAGGTCCAACATCTAACACAATCTAGAAAATGCTCCGATTGGAGAATGATATATATATATATATATATATGGTACAACTCAATCACAATAGCTAAGATGGAATAGAAGAAAGATAATCACAACAGAGAGTCATAATATGAATATAAATTCCGGTGTAAACCATACCATAATAAATCTCAATACAATCACAAAGTCTCATAACTAGATAGTAATATCAGTCTACTCTAACTCATGGCAGGTCCTCAGCGACTACTGGATCCTGCTGAGTGTCCAGGTCACCTGTGTCAACTAGGCCTACTCCATAGTAAATGTCGCATCAATCCTCATCATCTGTAATATTTCAATAGGTCCAGTCAGGACAGAAACGAATACATATCTCTCACACAGTTCATAACATGAAAGGAAATATAAAACAAGCTATAGAATAATATACATAAACTGCTGATAAAGAAATGAGACTGTAAAAGAGAGCATAATATAAGGAATAGATATACATGATATAATAAGATAACTGAACTAACTACGTGAAGTAGAGCACAATCTGGTTATGTAAACTGGCTTAGATTATACATGACTTAAATCTAGTTTGGAGTTGCACATAAAAAGGGTGTAGATCATATAACCAAATAAATACTCCCCCTGCCCCAATCAGTACACAAGGATCTGTCCAGGTTATGTTATTGCACATGAAAGTAGTGTGTCACATGGATATCTAGTCCACATGCACACTGGGTTATACATGAAGGCTCACATGATCATGAGTGTACATGAATGTCACATGAGTATACATGAATAAGTACGAATACAAAGAGTAGACGATGCACATGATAAAGTACATGAGAACAATATACCTGATGTATCCGAGGGGATAACATCGTATGAAGAGATCCATATAGTACTAATCCGTGATAACATCGTGTCAGCAACAAGTAAACTAGTCTATAACAAGTAAATACGTCCAAGCAAGAATGAAACGGTCAGAGAATGTACTCGTCTGACAATTTGAGCTGCTGATGAGGATGTGTAACTGAACTGGAGTGATGTAAACCTATTTAAAACAACCACAAGTCACAACAAGGTCTAACATATCATAAGGAATGCCTACGATACAATTCTACATGATTCTAGGTCCTTCTAGGTCAAAGTCAACCCTTGGTCAACTATGGTCAAACCTGGTCAACTCTGGTCAAACCTGGTCAACTCAAGGTCAACTAGTCCGTTTACTAATTTTTAGGTCATACTCAAGTTTTCAAGTCATTCGGAGTTCGTTTGAGTCGATTTGGATCAAGTTTGACCCAAAGTTGACTTTTGTCTACTTGGTCAACTTATCGGCCATTTCGACCAAACTAGGCTCCTTATGACGATCCTAATCTGTCCCAATACCCTATGGTTACATTCATAATCAATCCACATACATATAGGTATATTCACATTCATTAAGGCAATATATATATATATATATATATATATATATATATATATATATATATATATATATATATATATATATATATATATATATTTTTTTTTTTTTTTTTTCTCGGGACCACGTCTTCTTCAAATGTGGGTTCTCGAGTTTTATATGGCAGTATTGCAGAGTCCAACTGGGCATTCCAGCTACTACAAGTGTTGGCCTCCATGCTATATTCGATGAGATTATCGTGCTGAAGACCAGAAGCCAACCACAATATAGAAGAGCTCGACTCAGATTACTTGCTGCAGTCTGGCATGTTTGGCGCGAACGGAATATGAGAGTTTTCGAAGGGAAGTCAACTTCCATTAGTGGTATCCTCAGCAACATTGAGCATGACCTTAGTTGCCTAGATGTATAGTTGATTGTTGTAGCTCTCTTGAGACTACAGTTGAGTGATGTATTTTCTTCCTATTATTTCTCAATAAAGTACCCTTTCTTCAATATATATATATATATATATATATATATATATATATATATATATATATATATATATATATATATATATATATATATATATATATATATACAAACACATATATATCTATACATACACATACAATTATATAATATGAGACTTGAAGGAAAAATACGATAAAGGACTGCTGTGTAAAGACTCAAATCTGAGATTAAAACCAAGTTCTCAACTATGGGATATATCACATATATAAATACATATACACATATACCTATTTAAAGGGAAACTATATATATATATATATATATATATATATATATATATATATATATATATATATATATATATATATATATATATATATATATATATATATATATATAATATACATAATATACATAATAACTCAATAGGTAAAAGGAAAATGATTTTGAAGAGGGAAGGGAATGTGAAATCTGAGAATAAGTTTAACTTTTACAAACTCATCAACACATATTTATATTCATATAGTTTATAGGTTGAAATATATATATATATATATATATATATATATATATATATATATATATATATATATATATATATATATATATATATACAAAATATATATATATATATATATATATATATATATATATATATATATATATGTATTATACATAAAGAAAAAGCTATATATATACACAAATGGTAGAATATTAGGAAATAAAACCAACGATCAATTTTCACATGTCCAGAATACCAAATTGCTGATATAAACTCAGAAAATATCAGTTAAAACTCAAGAAATTGAAATATCACAAATTCGATCAAATATTGAATTAAAGGAAAACCCGAAATCTACGTTAAGACCCAAAACGCAACCGTAGTACCTGTGCTTACTGAATTCTCGGTAAGATCTTTCTTTTGGACAGAATCCGGTGTTAGCAGCAAATCATGTGGATGCCGCAAATCCATACCAACTCACGAAACTTGGCAAATACGTTGGTCTCAGCACGTGGGACGTGCTTGGGTATTCCCGGGGTCGAAACCGTGTCCCTATCGTATCCAGCGAACGAGTATCGGGAAACCCGATACGCGCGTGAACCGAATCGATGCGAATCCAATTTCTCACTCGTTTCCGATCCAATTCATGCAAAAAAATCGCATACACCTGGACGTACACATCCCCGACCTACTGGCTGAGTTAGCGTGCGGCCATGTGTCATGTCTGACACGCACGCAGGGCGTGTCCGCGCGCGGGTATACGCGTGTGCACAGTCCCGTGCACGCGTGTCAACGAGTCTAGTTACTCGTGTGTCCCACCTCGTGTCTCGTGTTCGTTTCCTAGGCTAGGGTAGGTATAGGGCTACATGTTGGACACCCTGAATCGTGTCCACGTGTCGTGTCGTGTCCACCGCGAACGCCGTTTCAGCGGCGGCTGTCCCGCGCGCCGCGCGTGTGGCCGATCGGTGTGATTGCGATTTCTCTCTCGTTTCTCGACGAAACTTCACGAAACTTTGGGAGCGTGTTTTCAGTCACAGCCCCCACCTACATGTCAAATTTTACGCGACCACGTGGCCTGTGCATCAAGAAATTAACCCCGAGCAGCAGGGCACGCACGCGGCCTGGCGTGTAGCGCGTTCGTGTCCTGTTTGGACACGGACACGAGTCAGATTCATGTCGAAACTCATGGGGTCGTGATCCTCATGTATAGGGCTACCAATATATATAAAAAGATCCAACAAAAATCAGAACTAAAACCATTGTAACATTTCATCAAACACTTACAAATATAATCCGACACGTGTCCGATACTGACACCAAACGAGTACAAACTGAACGAAATTGAACCTACAGGTCAGGGGTACCTAGATGCACACTACCATGAAAAAAAATCAGGAAGAACAATGCTAGAATAGGATTTACCTATTGAGAGTCAAAATCTCAATGTAAAGGACTTCCCGAGCGCTCCAACGATCGAGTACCCTCAAGTAAACACCTCCACAACCTTGCTAGCCATGCTCCAGCAAGATCCTCTCCTTCCTACGAGCACAATGGACTTCGTTTGGGGAGAAACGGACTCCAGATACAAAAGTTAGGATTTTTAGAAAGTGGAGGCTAGGGTTTTCTCTCTTGGAGGCTAAAGTCTCTACACAATAAAGGGGGGCTGCCTATGGCCGGCCAGCTATAGGGGGGTTAGGGTTAGGTTAGCACATGGTCCTAGGCTCCCTAAGTCACTAATAAAGCCCAAGTCCAAAAAGGCTTTAAAAGGCTACTAGAAAATGACTTAAAAATTCATTTAAATCATTTAAGAATAACTAATAATTTCTAAATTAAAATCTAATTGATGAAAAATTAATTCTAATTATGGCATTAGGTTTCTAGTCATGGTTAGCTAAGTTAAACCCATCAAGAACACTCAAACATCAAACAAAACCACATATCATCACATGAATTCAATAAATTAATAAAATAATATAAAATTACAAAATGACCAAAATATCCTTGAAATGAAAATGGGTGTGACAATTGAGGACCCATGGGGTCAATACCCTCTCATCAGACTAGAGGGGGAGATTGTTGGAGTCCAGCATGGATTTGATAAATACATATTTATGGAATTCAAATCTAATTAAATATTTAATTTGATTAGATTTGGATGTCCATAATAGGTGTTGTGCTATTTTAGATATAATAGGATTCTTATTTTAGGAAATCCTATTATGATCTAAAATAGGATAATTGATATGCTATTTTAGGTGTAATAGGATTCTTATTTGAGGTCTTCCTATTTAAGAAACCATATTATGACCTAAAATAGGTTTTTTTTTTCATCCTATATATATAGGGTGAGGGTGGAGGCACAAAGTGTCACGACCCGCACCCTGATCAGGGGCACGAGAAGCGGTTACGTCCAGCCTACGCCGCAGTATCGGCGGTAGAACGCTGTATATAGGGTCTGTAAATACTACGACTAAACAGATAAATGTACCTGTACAGTATATACACTCCGAACGGAGGAATAGAGCAATACTGCCTCAATCACATAATCAAAACTAAGGTAGAAAGCATGGAAAAGAGATATGATAGAATAAGCAAGATCGAGTCCAGAAATATCCACAAGCCACAGCTAACACAAATCCAGAGTCTCAGAATAAATATAAGTATAAGATGCTACAACTGAAATAAACTGCTGGCTCGCAAGCCAGGCAAACCTAACTAACTAGGCTACTCCGGGTGGGCGAAGTCAAGAGGCTCTACCACTAAGCCCCTGTCTAAGTCAAGTCCATCAGACTCTATCCCGTAGTAAGTCGGGCAATCACCCTCTAAATCATCTGTAAAATTTGTCAACGGTATCCTGTCAGGAAAATGAGCAAGTACAAACACTAACAGCAGTTCCATGTGAATTGACAAAAGCTATAAGAGACAGTATAATGAAATACAAGACAAAATCAACTGAAAATATATATCATGATGTGAATACTGTAAAGGACGATAATGTATATGTATATATAGGATGACTTGGGAACTATTCGGAAGCCGAGTTACAACCCTTAAACCAAACAAGGACTGGGGTTGTAACCCTTCTCCCGAACAGAACTTAGTCACCCTAAGATAATAAATATAAAAGGTGCCATGAATTATTAGTACGTCATGTGATCGGCTTGGGAAAGGCTTTCCATCTGACCGACTATGAACCATGAATACAATAGAAACGATAAGGCCGGTCACCATGGAAAGCTATGAACCGTAGGGTAAGGCTTTACCCGTCGTGAGGTGAGGGTATAGCTATGAACCGTGAGTACCATAGAACCATGTGGAAATTGATCACACAACCACTAATAACTCCCCCATCCTCGAATAGTACAATGGATCTGGACATGACACGTTATGACACGAGATTCCATAAGAGGGTAGCAAGTCCCCTTTTGAAATCGGTGTCTATACCAATACACTGAAACAAGACAGAACATGTATCAATATACCATGAAACTCTAGGAACAACATCCCATGTCATGATCCAACATATACTAGTCCGTGTACTGCCGTGACTGGAAATCGAGTATAACACTACAATTGAATCGGATATAGCAGATATCAAGACAATAAAAACTATCAGTGAATGTACTCGCCTGTGGTCCTGAGCTGATAGGTGAACAGATACTCAGAGTGATCACAGACCTAAAATAAGATACTATGAGTCAAACAGGACTAAATGCTGAAAAAGGAAACTAATACAAGCCATGAATGCAAGTCTAAGTCAAAACTAGGTCAATCTAGGTCTAACTGAGTCATACTAGGCCATACTGGTTCATACTAGGTCATACTAGGTCACTGGAAGTCATTCCAAGTCAAACTAGGTCAATCTGGATCAACGGTTGACTTACAGTTGACTTTTGGTCAAAAAGTCAACTCTGGTCAACTCTGGTCAACTCTAGGTCAACTCTAGGTCAAACTAGTCTAATGTTGACCAACTGTTGACTTTCAGTCAACTGGTCAACTCTGGGTCGGTTTCGGTCAAATCGGGTCGCTTAAAGGCTAAGTTTGACTCTCGGTTGACTTTCGTTGACTTTTGGTCAAAAAGGTCAACCGACGTCAAAACTAGTCTTAGAGTACCATATTTGATCATTACCAACCACGGGGATCAAGTTCTAACACCATCTTAGGCTTCTAACACAAGTATCATATTTCTAGGCAAAACTAGGATTTACCCTTCTAAGGTAAATCCCGATACCTTGCCAAAAACCAATGAAACCTTGCAAATACCCATGGAACTAGCCTAGGCTCCTTAGGGTAGCTAGATATTAACCTATCTAAGGTTTACCTACCAAGAAATTGGGGTATCCTAGTTATCTAGGTCATGTTAGGATACGGGGTATAGGTTTACCCTATTACCTATTTCTACGTCATGAATTTACCCTATTCTATACCACACTCACCCCACCACTCATTCTCACATAAAACCATACTCTATAGGGCTTCCCTATAGGTTTCCTACTAGTTTTGTACATAGGCTAACTATAGGCACTCACTAATAGGTTCTCACACACCCACACAACTCACAAAACACACTCACACACACACAAGCAATTATTGGACAGGTTTTGGGGATATATGGACTGAATTTTGGAGTGAAAGGGGCTGTTATTTGGAGTATCATATGGGGACTGTGGTGGGTTAACAAGGGCTGAAATGAAGGCTGTTTTGGACAGGTTTTAGGCTAGTTTTTGGGGGACATTATAGGACAGCTACTAGGCTGAAATTATGGACTGATAAGAGGCAAAATAGGGGCTGTTATGCTGTGAAAGGGGGCAGCACATTAGGGTGTCCTGCTGCTGATTTGCAGCAGCAGTATGGTGTCCCCCTTCCCCTCCTTAGCACCACAACTCTATATATATACATCTCCCATATAAACCACACCTATATATATATATCAACATATATATATATCAACATATATAATACTAGATATAACTAAATGGCAATGAAACCACAACCAAAACTCCCCCCTCACAAATCTGGCCGAACCTGGAACACCCATCCCCAAGCACCACAACATCAAGCCACAACACAAATGGTCACCATATATATATATATACATATATATATATATATAGAATGATATATATATATAACTATATATATACCAATACACATAGGAATAATATGATACATATAGATACTCAATGAATCCTCTCTACAACATGAAAAATCTGAGATATTATTAAGAAACACACAAAAACAACATTTAAACATTATCCATGGGTCAAAAAGGGGGTTTTTCCTATTGGGACACAAACCTACAAGTGGACACTCCTAGAAATGTCCAAAGGACACAAAAATGGTCTCAAATGATGGCACCACCATGGGAATCATCATGAAGGGTTTCTACATGATCTACATGAGAAAAGAAAGAGTTTTGGAGAAGAAATCACCTTGGTTGGAGAAGGAAAATCAATGGAGCTTCAAAAAGTAGATTGAGCCTTTGGGGAAGAAGAAGAAAATGGATGAGGATGAAATGGAAAGTGGTTTTCTCTCTCCACTCTATCCTCTCATGATGTGGCCGGCCACCCCCCCTTGGGTTTTGTCCTATATGATATTTACAAGTTTGCCCTCTTATGAATTAAATGGCTAAAAATAGGAAAAGGGTTAAACCGGGGGTAGTTTAGTCAAACCGAAACCACTAATCTCTACTAAATATTAACTAAAATAATTAGTCTAGTCTCTAACCAAAATATCTAACATGTGGGCCATGGCTAGCTAGTATGTGGGCCCGCTAAGGTCAAAATACCCCGGGTCCCCGAAACAAGTCAAAACAAGTCGGAATGAATTGAAATTCGAACCCGATTCAAATAACCCCAAAATAATACAATAAATAAATAAATAATTCCAAAATAATTTTAAAAGTGGAAAATGACAAAAATACCCCTGTTTTTAGAAACTGGGGGTGACACAAAGCACAGCACAAAAGTGGAGATTCTGGGTGCTCGTCCACAAGAAAATCTAAGAGAAAGTCTGTACTTTGCTCTTAGGACTTCGCCATCCAAGATAGAAGGAGGAAGGAGATATAATCAAGGAGTCGTCAACTTTGGTTAGGGAGATTGTTACGGGTTGGTGAGTGATCTCAATTGTAATCTTCTATTTTTCTTCTTGAGAGTGGTGAGAGGGTTGAACCTATTGGGGCAAAGGGTTTAACGTGTCAATCTTGTAATTTTATATGAGTTTTTAAAGGTTGAGATTTGTCCAGGTGACGTACGTCACCGTCATATACTTGTCTTCATCTTGTACTTGGTGTCCGTTAGACGGGAGTTGGTTTTGATCAGGTGGGTTGGAAAACGCTTCCGCACGCACCCAACAATTGGTATCAAAGCGAAATGATATAATGTAGCTGTCTATATGTTAATAAAATAACACAGTTTTGAATAATGATATTCACCCCTTCAAATTGTTTCTCTAAATCATCCATCCTTATATGACAGCTGACATAATATGTTGATGTAACAGCTGACATGATAAAAAATAAAAATAAAAATGAATAAATATTTTTTGGGATTAAAATTTATTATGTTAACTGTATACTAAATAACATATAAAATTACTTACAGGGTAACGAACTTTCTCGAAATTGTAAAAAATAGAAGAAGTTTGGGGTAATTGCAGAGGGGGGATCACGCGCTAAGTTAGTTGGTATGGGCAAGGGGGAGCCAACTGAATTGGCGTGGACAAGTGGGGGCGCCAACTCAGTTTGTGTGCCCTAGGGGAACGTACAGGGAGTGGTGGGGGGGAGGGGGGCGCCTGGCGCCTACTCAGATGGCATGGGTGGCGGGGACTTGCGGAGGGGGTTGGTGTGGGGGGTGCAGAGGGGTGGGTTGGCGTGGGGGGGCGCAACTCAGTTGGCGTGGCCTCAAGGAGGGCAACAGAGAGTCAAAGAGGGAGAGGGAGAGAAAGAAAGGGAGGTTGCCACGTATTGGCCCCTTGACCACCTCGAAGACCCAATACCCTCGAGACCCCCCTGACCACCTCGAAGACCCAATTATTCTTGAAGACCCTCCTGACCACCTCGAAGACCCCCCTCTCTGGAAGACCCCTCCTTCTTCACAGAACCTAAAACTCTCCTGCCCCTCCATTCTTTATCCCCTCCCTCTCTATTGTTCCCTCACAGAAAGTTGGAAAGAAGAAAATATTTGCCAAGTAGGAAAAAAAATCAAATGTAAATAATAGTGTTATTATTTTTTGATAAATAAAATATCTTGATATTTAGATGAAAGAAACGTGACATCAGTACTAATAATAGGTAAGAACCCCTTAAAAATTTATCAATGCAAGCCTTGAAACAAATAAACATTCTTTCAAATTTATTGTTTTCGGAAGTCTTAAGGAAACATCTACTACCTGAATTCGATTCCATAATTCTAAAACCATATTCCTCAAGACAAGCATATGTCTCAATATAACTACCATTTATTTCACGTAATGCCATCTCTCGGTCTCTCCATACTTTAGAATATGTAATATGTATACGATGTTCCCTGAATATATCATTGACAATTTGTGATTCACTATATGACTGATTATCTCTAATTACATCAATTATTCTTGTCTTAACCCATGCAGCGGTAGCTAGGCGATGATGTCCTGTGCTAAGTTCACTTAAACAAGAATGACGACTTTCTAATGTATTAACTTTAACTATTTGGCATGTTCCAATGGGTCTGGCATGTACTCTCCAATTGCAATTCTGTTAATCACAAGTATATATTATTCATAGCACTAGCTGGACAACTAAAATTATGCTGAATTGCTAAACTACTTACAAAACTTCTAAATTTTGAACGACTGTTGAATGTTTTTCCTATAAATAATTCAGGAGTGTTAGAATTATCAACATCATCATCATCTACCTCATAACCTGTATTTTCATCATCATCATCATCATCGTGATCATATTCATCTAGCAAGGGAGCAATTGGTTGAGAAGAAGTATTAACATGCTGGTAATTAGAAATAAATTCATCATTAATTCTATTAATAAATGATGATATTTGAGTAACATATAAACTAATATATGGTAATTGCAAATTAATCTCAAGAATAAAATTTCATGCTTCTTCGCCATCTATCAATAAACATGTAAAACCAAAAACAGACTTTAAAATAAATTGTAACTAATAGAAAAACGTTCAGAAATAAAAATGCATAAATTTTCTAAAGTAATATTGCGATAAAGTTGTAAAAATTGGATTTCACCTCCTTCGTAACATAATCTATTTACTCTAACTCCATGCGAGCATACTATTTTAATACTATGATCCATGAAGAAGAAGAAAGACTTTACAAATTTTTAGCTAGAGGAGAGTCGAGTATCTGTGTGGTGGTGTGAAGACGGGAGAGTCTAGCTTCTGTGATAGGAGAGGGAGCTTCAAGAAGGCGAAAAGAGCTTCTGTGATGTGTTTGGTGTGAAGAGAGAGATAAACGGAGCAATAAATAGAATTTGTCCACGCCAGGTGAATTGGCGTGCATAGATACGTTGAAATATAGTCGTTGCTGGCTGCTAATGCCCCTGCCGCCTCCCCTCCGCAACAACCTGCCCTCTGCAACAACCCCCTTACCCTCCCACGCCCCGCAACAACCTGCCCTCTGCAACAACCCCCTTCCCCTCCCACGCTAACTGAGCTGGTGCCTACCCCCAAAGTACCCCCCCCCTTCCCCCCCTCCCCCCCCCCCCCCCACCCACGTTATCTGATTTGGCGCCAGCCCTCCTAGGACACGCCAATTGAGTTGGAGCCCACTCTTCCCACGCTAATTCAGTTACTTGACATGTGATCACCCCCTTCGTAATTATCCTAAACTTCTTTTATTTTTTATAATTTTGTTTTTTATCCTGTACTTTTTTTTTGTATTATTTAATATGTGATGTCAGATGCTTAAGCAGAAATAGTTTGGAAGGATAATTTTGAATGTCGGATATCATTTCTCATACGCTATTATACACGACCAACAACTCAAGGTGTTAAATGGGCCGGGCGGCCCGGTGCCCGGCCCGAGCCCGCCCGGCCCGACCTCCTGTTAGCCCGGCCCGGCCCGCCCAAAAACCCGGACCGGCCCAGCCCGAAGAGCCAAGTGGTCCGGGTCGGGCCCCCCCCCTTCGAGCCCAAGCCCGGCCCGGCCCGGACCGGCTGGAAATTTTTTTTGTTTTTTTTTTTTAAACGGTCGGCCCGGTTGGCCCGGCCCGGTTGGCCCGAACCGGCCCGGCCCGGTCTGGCCCGGTCTGAACCGGCTGACTGATTTTTTTTTTTTTGAATTTCAGGGGGGTATTTTACCAAAATACCCCCATAATATAGCTGTTATAATAACGTTAGAGGGGTATTTTGGTTATTTTTCAAGAAAATGACCAAAAAACCACTCCAACAACTATATTTTGAGGGTAGAGGGGGTCATTTGGCATGAAAAAAATTCTATAAATAGCCCATAAAATCCATATTTCTAACACAACTCACTCATTCAATCTTCATACAATTTTCATTAAATTTCCATCAATTTTCATTAGATGGTGTAGATACATTGTTAGATGACTTTGGACAGAACATGAATGTTGATGTTAGTGGCATAAAAGTAGAAGTTAAGGCAACTTTGGATAGATTAGTTATTCATTATGAAGACAAAGCACCAACTCCCCGCCCAACTCAAGGGCCTAGTGGTAGTAGTAGCTCTGGTTTGGTGTCTAAGTTGACACACGCCAAACGTATACTACAACGGAAGAAACAAAGACAATCTTCCCAACCGACCCAAGAGTTGTCTTTATACCTTAGTTCTTATGAGGAAGAAGACGATTCTTCCACTCACTTCACCATTTTAGAATGGTGGAAAAAACACGAGAAAAGATATCCTGTACTTTCTATGATAGCACGTGATCTACTAATGGTTCCGGTGTCCACGGTAGCATCGGAGTCATGTTTTAGTTCAGGTTCAAGAATTTTGAGCAAGAAGAGAAGCCGGTTGCTGCCAGATATCTTGGAAGCATGTGTATGTGTCCAAGACTGGGTCCATGCCGAGAAAAGAACTCAAGACAAAGTAGATGAAAGTGCCGACATCAACGAGCTAGACTTCGAATCGCTTAGAATTGGTGAATCATCTAGAGCGGTGCAAGATGAATGAGGCAAAGGTATGAATACTAACTTTGATATTTTTTCTCCAAAAAAAAAAAAAAAAAAAAAAAAAAAACTTTGATATTTACACTTTCGGAATTTGTACTTTAAAAATTTATACTTTCAATGTATACTTTAAAATTTTCTAATTTATACTTTCAATGTATATTTTAACAAACAAAGAAAGTAAGTAAATAATTTTTAAAAGTAAATAATTTATACTTTAAAAAATTATACTTTCAAAAAAAACAAACAAAGAAAGTAAATAATTTACAAGAAAGTAAGTAAAATATAAATAATTTAAAAAACTAAATAAATTATAAATCATATTAATTAAAAGAAAGTAAGTAAAATATAAATAATTTAAATTAACAACTAAAATAAATTATAAATTTTATTACTTAAAAGAAAGTAAGTAAAATATAAATAATTTAAATTAACAACTAAAACAAACTAAATAAATTAAAAATATAAAAAAATATTTTTTAACTTCGCCTATGCCGGTCCCAAGCCCGGAAAAAGAAGGAGGGAAAAATGTTTAAAATTTATACAAATATTACTAAATTTAAACTTTAAAAAAACTTTATACACTTAGAATAAACTTTATAAATAATTTTATATACTTTATAAATTTTATATAAAATTTAATAAACTTTATAAATTTAAACTTTATAAATTTAAACTTTATAAATTTATACTTTAAAAAAATGTAAAATAAATTTGTAAACTTTAAAACACTTAATACACTTACAATATATTTATACATAAATGTAAACTAAAATAATATATTAGGATAAATAATTTATAATGAAATTTTAACACTTAATACACTTACAATATATTTTAACATCAATTATTTACTATGAATTTTTAACATAAACTTTTTATCAAATTTTTCAAAAAAAAAAAAAAAAACATTCAAAACCCAACCCAAGCCCGGACCGGCCCGACCGAAGCCCGGACCCGGCCCGGCCCGCTGGCCCGAACCGGCCCGGCCCAGCCCCTCCTCCGCCGGTCCTGTGGGCCGGGCTGGGCTTGGATTTTCCCGACCGGGCCGGGCCAGGCCCGGCCCGCTGTCAGCTCCGGTCCGGTCCGGACTTGGCCCGAGTCCGGTTCGAACCGCCCAATGTGGGCTGCGGGCCGGCCCGGCCCGGCCCGATTCACAACTTGACCAACAACTTGAGCCCACCATAGGTGGTCATAAAATATCTCAAATTGCCCATAAAGAAAGATTCCCATTCCTACTAGGCTAGGCTAGCAGAGGGGAGGCCCCCACGTGAATTTCCAGTCCACAATTTGTCCTGTGTCCCTCCTCGACCAAACCCAACGTGTCCCAATAGCCGCTCCTAGTCGATCTTACGTCAACGTCCGGCCCCCACTAACTCCCTCCCTCCCTCCCTTTCGCTCCCATTAAATAATAATAAAGTGGAAAAAAGAAAAAAAAAAAAAAAAGGAGTCCCATCTATAAATACTCCTTCTCTCGAATTCTCCCCATTTCTTCGAACAGGAAGAAGAGAGAGAAGGAAAGATTGCTTCTTTGCTGTTTCTGTGCATGTTAAAGTCGGGAAGAGGGAGAGTTAAGTTCCGAAGAAAGCAAAGAATCGGCGGAGGCGGAGGTGGAGGAGGAGGAGCTGGTGATGGAGCAGAAGCAGCTGCTGATGTCAGCCCTAGGCATGGGCCTCGGGGTCGGCGTGGGTCTCGGGCTGGCCTCCGGCCGGAGATGGAACGCCGAAGGATCCGGGCTGACGGCGGAGAGGATGGAGGCGGAGCTGGCGCGGCAGGTGGTCGATGGCAAGGACAGCACCGTCACCTTCGACGAGTTCCCCTACTATTTAAGGTTTCGGAAAAAAAAGAACTTTGCTTTTGTTTGGTTTCTTTAATTAGATCTAAAGAAATAGTTCACTAGTGCTTTCTTTAGTTTAAATCGGGAATGATTCTTGCTTGCTTTCTTTAGTTTAATTCGGGAATGAATCTTACTTGCCGCCAGGTTGTAATATAATAACTAAGTATTTGCTTAAGTGTCATTTTGTAGCATATGAGTCGGAAAAAATGTGGGACACAACGGAAATAAACCCAAGAAATTAGAGAACATCTTAGAGAAAATTCATAACCGCAAAGACAAGAATTTACATTGTTCGGCCAAGATGTCTGCATCCACGGACGAGGGTGGTTTAGTTTTACTATAAAGAAGAAAAAGAATTACAATAGCTCTCTCGACACTTCTCTCCTTGCTCTAAAGATCTCTTTAGCACAAAGATAAAGAAGGAAAAAAAAACCTCTCTCAAACTCTTGTGTTGAATTTATTCAACAACTTTTACTCTCGTGTTGAATTTATTCAACAACTTTCATTCAAAGATAATCTTTAGGTCCCTTCTTTATATAGCATGTCATGTGTCCATATATGAACATCCAATATACAGAAATCCAATATGGAATCCTATATATTGGAAATCCAATAAATGAAAATCCAATCCTATGTATACGCTCCAACTGAAAAAAGATCATGGGCCTATTTTTGTCTGACATTTTTCTTCATATTTCCACCTCGACAAGGTTTTGCCACAAAATCAAGCCAACACACCTTTCTACCACACAACTTCACCAAATTAGCCACTCATCAATATATGAAAATCCAATCCTATATATACTCCAAGTGAAAAATGGTCATGGCCGTATATTTGTCGGACATTTTTCTTCAAAAAAAATTGTTGGTATTTGCTTTATATATTCATTAAAATGATAATTTAATTCTTTTGTTAGTAGTTCAAATTTAATGATCAGGAGTTGGTAATATGGACCATCTATTGTGAGTGAGAAATTTGCAAAAGATCGAGTACTATCTAAAAAATTACACTTTTGGCGACGATATGGAAATTATTTGGAAATTGGAACTAATTGAAAATTAGTCATTTGTTGTTGCTGATCTTGCACATGGATGGAAGTCTTGTCAGAGCTTGCCGCACTGTTCTAAAAGGCGGTTTAGGCGGCGCTAGGTACGTGGTGCCTGCCCGATGTCCGCCTAGGCGCCTGCCTAGACCCCATGACGTCCGACTATGCATGTTTTGGGGTTTTATGGATTTTTTCTGCAATTTTCAGTAGGTTTTCTGAATTTTATTATTTATTTTGAACCGCCTAAACGGGCTAGGTTCTAGGGCCCGCATGACTAGCGCCTAGTTCTTTTCACAACCTTGGTTTGGCGTCGATTAGAGAGCTTTTTCACAGGGTAAATTTCAGAAAGTGGTTGCTGAAAGGAGAATAGGGGATTGTAGTTACTTGGTTTGTTACACTGTTGGTCTGCTACTAGAGACTAATCCTATGTTGCATGACATGGATAGGGCATGACACAGCAATACGGACACAACACATACTTTGGTTTGTCCTAGTATATTTTGGAGTGTCCTGCCTGTGTCTGATACGTGTCAGACCCGACACTGCCCATATTGGTGTGTTCGTGCTTGTTAGGATTAATTTTCAATGTATGTCCTGTTATCAAAGTAATTATGTTTCCGACACTTTCCATGCATAGACTAATTTGCACCTAAATACCAAGTACTTTCATCATGTTCTGGCATTTTTTTGGAAGTTGGTACCGTGGGCTTTTAAGTTCTTGCTAGTTACTCCCTTCGTTGGCCTAGCCGCCTACCGTCTAATTTACCAGTAGTCACATGCTTTGGCACAGGATCATTTGGAACTTTTTTGTCCCTAAAAAATGAAAAATAAAGTTTGAGTTGCAGTATCAAGTTGCCAATAAAAATAGTATATGGTATTGAAGTCCCAAAACGTGAGAATTCATGGTATTTAAGTGCACATTAACCTTTTCCTTATAAAAGGTACATGTGCTGTCTACCTAACAAGGGAGATCTAAAAATGGCCTTGCCCACTGCTTAATGACTTGAGCTTTCAAGTGGTAACCAAGACAACCTTATGTTAGTGATTGTTTTTCTTTGGAGAGCTGTTCTTGCAGAAAGATAACTGTAACCTTGGTTGTTTTATGTACTATTGGAGTAACAGTTTGAGGAGGTTTAAATCGTTTTATACTATATGCACATGATGAAGAATTTGTTGAAACTTCCTGTAATTTCTAGCTTCAAAAGATATTAAATTGTTTTAGATTATGAAATGCACGTAAGTAAGCATTTGTAACTTCCTGGAACTTCTAGCTTCAGGAAGTAAAGTGTAAAATTTTGTTTAGATGGTCATTGTTCTCAACTTTTAGAAGATCCAACTATTTAAATTTTCATGTGAACACGTGTATGATGTATTAGGATGTTTTGTTTTAGTATTCTTCTTTTACATGTAAATGATACAGAAAATGGATGTAGGATTGTATGTTACATCTATTTCTTATTCATTCTTTGGTGGCCATTATTGTTTGCTTTTTTTATTCTTCACCATCCTTTGATACTTGAGGTGATTCCTCATTTGTTAGGTACAGACACTCCAAAAATCTGAGCCATGTCGTGTCAGACATGTATAGCATGTATATTGGACACTCCAAGATACACTAGACACACCAAAATATGTGCTGTGTCAGTGTTGCTGTGTTCTTCCTGTGTCCTGTCATATCCGTGTCCGTGCAACATAGCTCATTGGTAAAGGCAATACTAATCCTTAGAATTATCATTCTCAATCCTTTGTTTGATATTATTTAGCGAGTATCAACAAACTCAACACCAGATCATTGAAATGTATAGCTGTATAGTTGAAGTCGTGCAAACTGTATTAGACTATTTTGATCTGGGCCATGAAAAAAATAAAAAGAAGCTTTGTGTTTTTGTAAGGCATGGTCTAAATGTTACATTTGCATATTTGGAATTTGCTATTCACGGTATTGCTTGGTCAGATGCCTATATCAACTATTTCGTTGTTTCGTGTGAACGTAAAAAGTGTGGATATTTCGTCGCCATATATAATGCATTTTCTTATGGAGATTAAAAAATTTAAATATACTTGTAAATTTCTTGTTTTCATCTTGATTTGTTTCAACTCAAGTAGACATAACTGTGGATTTAATTGCCTGTACGCTAGTCCACTATCAAGCTTTGAGTTTGTTACTTATCTTTGTTTTTTTTGTGTGCTTTCTTGTATGGATGACTAAAGCAATTTTGATGTCAATGAATTATGGCAGTGAGCAGACCCGTGCAGTCTTGACAAGTGCAGCTTATGTTCATTTGAAACAAGCAGATTTTTCTAAGTATACTCGAAACCTTTCTGCTGCAAGTCGTGCCATTTTGCTCTCAGGCCCTGCAGGTAATATATTTCCAACTTATAGGTTCTCTAGATTGGCTTTGAGTTTTGGTGTCTGTCAATTTTATGTGTAAAACTGATTCTAGATATCCCTATTTGAAGAGCTATACCAGCAGATGCTTGCGAAGGCTCTAGCACATTATTTTGACGCAAAGCTGCTATTGCTAGATGTAACAGACTTTTCACTAAAGGTTGGTAGATGCAATCATTTTTCTCCTGATTATCGTTTCTACATATTAGTGTTTTTGACAGCAGCAATGGTCGTTTCTTACAGATACAGAGCAAATACGGCAGTGGCAACAAAGCTACTGTAAGACCTCTAATAGCTGTTATCATATAGTTCCTATTTTCTTGTGAACTTTGCACATTTACACACTATTAATGGTAGCCTCGGTTTTTCTTTTGGAGTTACAAATTTGAAAAGCTGCCTTTTTCCTACTATGTACTATTTGCATGTGCACTACGAAGCACAGACTCCAAAAATGTGGGTTTTGTTGTGACGGACGTGAATCGGAAAACCCGGACACTCCAAGGACACACCAAAATAGGTGTCTAGTCCGCGTCTCCGTGTCCTTACTGAATCGTGTTGTATCCGTGTCCGTGCAACATATCACATGCAATATTTACCTAGTTGTTATGTGTCTCATACACATTTCTAGATTGTTATATGAAATAGTTCAGATTGATGCTTCTCTGTAACTAACTTAACTTTGTTTATGATATATTTTCTCATTTAATTATGTCTTCTTTTTTCCCCTTGCAGTTATTTAAAAGATCCTTCTCTGAGGCAGCACTGGAGAAAATGTCTGGTTTACTTGAATCATTTTCTATCCTACCTCAGAGAGAACTTAAAGGTATCAACTCTTATACACACATGCATGGCTTTTTACTATGTATTATTTCATTAGTTCAAATTATTGCTGAATATACCTGCTCTCTCTCTCTTAATGATTACATAATCTGATTAGACCTGTGGTTCTCCTATCATCAATATTGTAGAATAAATTTATGAAAACTACGGTATATGATTCCTGAATATGGGGACGATCATAAGAGGCTGAATAAGTTCTCAAGCCCACTTGAGCAAGGACTTATCATGATATCACAAATTACAACCTGGATCTTACGACCAAGATGATGATGGTAAAAAGCTTCTTTAATCTAACTGTCAATTTCACATTATGTGATGTAAGCATCATTCAATTCAAGTTACAATTATGAAAGAATATGATTTGAGACCTAGGCTTTCTTGTTTTCTCTATCTGGAACATTTGGATTACTAGATTTACCATTCAAAATGAAACCATTAAACGTTTCGTAAAAGAAATCGAAAAATGATAAAATATAGTAGTTTCTAGTACTTTGGCTGTTCACATAAAACTTCACTTACAAAACCCATAACATATCGAAAAGTCTAGTAAAATTCTCTTAGAGCGTATTAGCAACTCTCGACGATTTGTAAGCTCTAATACAAACTGTGACGTAGGTTGAAACCAAGTCATACAAATGATGAGAAGTTTTTCTCCCTCCAACCTCATGGTTAAAACAAACATAGTCTTCCATTAGTTCGTCCTTTGAAACTTGAATTTGCACAGTTGAAACTTTAGTTTTGTTAAATGGAAAAGAGTTCATAATTAAGATTATTTGGTACTTTAAATTTGGTTTAAAGTATAAGATCATTTTTTATAATTTCTCTTTCCGATTCTTTTATTTTTATTTTTTGAAGTACAATGAGAAAAGAGAATGAGGTTGGTTTAGCATGGAGGACCTTTAACAATCTGTTTCACCAAGAAAACACGATAAATTAACTGAGCTCATGGAATTTGATAGTTCTTAAGCTGCATTTCCAATAAGACTTGCCTGTACTTCTTTAATCCTATTTTCTATATCTTATGAGGTGCATCTTTGCTGACTCCTGGCCTAGTCTTAGCTTCATATGAGGGGATCTTTCCTACTTTAAGCGGGTAGAAAAAGAGTGTATTCTTGGGTGTGAGACCTTATGTTGGAGATCAAGTGGTTCCGCCTTGATTCAAGGATATTTTTATTTTAATCCTGTCTTGGCAACATTTTTGTGGAACTCTGATGAGCTTGTATCAAGGTTCCGGTAGGCGGGAGCGCAGCGGAGAGAGTCCGCCTACCACCTAGGCGCCGCCTAGGTGGTCGATACATTTTGAACATTTTTTACTATTTTACAACTTTTTTTTGCATAATATGACATTTTAAAGGTGTTCCATGCATAACTAAGTTGTAGAACGAAGATTTATAAAGTTTTAGTTTTGTAAAAGTGAACCATATGCCCATAATGCTTACAAAACCTTTTTGGCCAAAATATCTTGTTCCGCCTCACCTCCGCCTATGCCGCCAACCTCCATTGGCCGCCTACTCCACCGCCTACCGAAAAGTGATGCGGAGAGAGACTGCCTAGGCCGCCTACCGCCTAGGCGGCCGTCATTTAGAACGCTGGCTTGTATATCTGCAAGTATGCTCACGAGGATGAGGAAACCTAGTAGTTGGGCTTGCAAACCATCTCTAAAGGTTGACAATGAGAAGAGGGAAACTGAAAGTCTTCTAAGAAGCATAGCTATTGGTGACCGTTGCCATGGTCGTGAGATGGTCATAATGTAGCAAATGTTTCGTAGTAACAGATGACACCCAAGATAAACAATGAGCCACAATATGAGCCTTGAAGTTGAAGTATTACTCTGAACCATTAAATCAAGAATTAACCTTATAGACCCAGAGGAGAAAATGGACCATCAACAAGGAGAAAAGACTAGAAGAATGCATGACTATCCTTTTTGCATACTGTTGGATTCGGCATGAGCTTGAAACCTGACATGTTCAGGAAATTAATGTGACAATTGGATTTCATAAATTACGTATAGAGAGAGACTAAGGGAGGGAGCAATAGAAGGTCCATAGACCCTGACCTCTTGCTAGGATATATGGATAGGGAAGAGGGTGGATGAAGAAGATGGCAGACCTTCTGATTTGAAGATTCATGAAGTGCTTACAAATTCGCGTTTTCCTAATATCGAACTTCATTACACTAGTTGGTGGCTTGATAGGCTTTTCTTATGGACAACTCGAAGGTTACGTCGATCAAGGTGTCCTATTTAATTTTGTTAATACCTTTAGTGAACAATCGTTGGATTGATATTAACCTTAAATGGCTCCGGATTTTTTATGCCAAAAACAGATCATTTCTTTTATAGATTTAAAGTCCTCACTACAAAATTGTTTGAAATGTTGGTATGTTTTCCAGTTGATGGATGTTGCTGATAATTTGATCTATAGAGTATATACAGTTCATGTTTATCATGTCAAGTTATGGTTCATCTCTTATTTCACTGCAGGTCCACTGCGTAGGCAGAGCAGTAGTGCAGATATAAGGTAATGCTGTAAGGAGTGCATTTAATAATTCATCTTACTTGTTCGACCTTTTTTTGATTTATATATTCCTGTATTCAGGGGTCTAGACAGTACTAGTAAGATGACAAAGCTTCGGAGAAATGCCTCTGTCTCAACTGATATTGGTAGTGCAGTGTCACAAAGCAGTCCTGTGAATCCAGGTTACTACAATCTTGTTATTGTTTAGTACAATATCATTTATAGCTAATAATGATGGGGAGCCTCTTGTTAGAAAAAGCTTCTAAATCGCAGTGGAAAAGAGACAAATCAACCACAATTAATCACAAGCACAACACTAAAAATTACGTGGAAACCCCCAAGATGGGGAAAAACACGGGAGAGAGAGAACTATATTAATAATAATAATCAAGAGATATAGGTTTGAGAAATATCACCAAAGTTCTCTTAGTTGTAGAACCGCAAACTCCAAGAAGAACACCAAATCACCTTCAAGCTCTCAAACACTAACACTCACACTTTGAAGATATTGTTGATGGTATTTGAGCCTCTCTTCCTCTATTTATAAGATGTGGGAGAGAAGAAAGATAAGCATAGATCTTTGATTTGGAAACAACCATGTAAAAACCATATAACCTCTCAACCAAAATATCATTATCCTTGAATAGGAACAAATGAGGTAGTTGCAACTTCTTCTTGATTTGAGGAATATCCAAAACTGAATTTGAGTCAATCCAACACCTCTAGTCCAATGTATTTTGAGTTCTTCTTTTCTTCTACTAAACCTTCACTACATTTAGATTCAGGAACACTTACATGTAAATATATTCTTCATGTACTTGAGACAGCTTGCAGTTATTTTATTAAATGGTAATTTTATGGAAACATCCAATGCATAGCACTTGTCCTCTATTTTGGAGATTCAGATTTTTTTTATTAATTCTCAATAATGATCGACCAAAATATGTTGTTACATGTATAGATGTCAGCCTCTGCGTTCTTGATGGAATTCTGTTGACCGGAATTGCGGTTTTTCATGTCTGCTAATAAGCCAAAAACAAATGCTATTTATGCCTCCATCCAGACTCCCGGAATCTGGTTTGGTCTGTTTCCATGTTTCTCTTTACATCCCACCTCAAATTTGGTTTAGACTTAAGTTTTCAGGAGATGCTGGAATCATACTTTTGTGGGACATATTCCGTGTTAGCTTAATTATGCTTGTTGGAAAGTTTGGTGGCATGCAGCAAACAATTTGACAAATATAATACTTTCATCCTTTTCAAGGTAATCAACTTAATTATTTTGAAAATGCGTCACTCTCTGTTGCTATATTTAGTAAGATTTGATCTATGTTGTTGCATGAATACGGATACACCGATGTTTAAAAATACAAATTTAATTTTGTAGCAGTAGAAAATGAAAATAGAGGATACTAGGAGTTCATTAGGATAGTATATAGGAAGATATCAGGACAGTATATAGGATAGAGCTTTTGTCCCTGTAGGTATACAAGTTTGGTCGACTGCATCACTGGTCATGATTTGGCATATTTCTTCTTTCAGTAACATTTTCCTCGGATATATATTTTGTGGCTCTTAACTTTTTTCATGGGTTGGATATTTAGGTTCTCTAAAACGAACAAGCAGCTGGTCGTTCGATGAGAAGCTTCTTATACAATCAATTTACAAGGTACTGTTTTTATTCTTTTTGCGCCTTAACTCTATAATGAAAATGAATTAGCTTGCTTATATAAAGTCCATACATTTTATTTTTGTTGTCTAATTTGATTTTTTTTCCTAATCAAGTGGGTTCCTAATTATGTTATGTAGGTTCTTGTTGCAGTATCCAAAAACAATCCCATTGTCTTATATATAAGAGATGTTGAGAACCTTCTGTATAAGTCCCAAAGGATATATTCCTTGTTTGAGAGGATGTTAAAGAAGCTCTCTGCACCAGTCTTGATACTTGGTTCAAGAACTTTGGATGCAGATGGTGACTTTAAAGAAGTTGATGAGATGCTTACCGCCTTGTTCCCTTACAACATAGAGATCAAGCCTCCAGAAGATGAAACCCATCTAGTTAGTTGGAAATCTCAACTAGAAGAAGACATGAAAAAGATTCAAATTCAGGATAATAGAAACCATATTGCAGAAGTACTCACTGCAAATGATCTCGACTGTGATGATTTAAGCTCGATTTGCCTGGCAGATACAATGGTTCTTAGTAATTATGTAGAAGAAATTGTGGTGTCAGCAGTGTCTTACCATTTGATGAACAACAAGGAACCCGAGTATAGAAATGGAAAACTTGTTATTTCTTCAAAGAGGTATATTTATGTTTCCTGCGGTTTCTGGTAGTTTCTGTTGAGTCTTCTGATTCCTTCTCTTATCATCTTTGAACTTTTCATTTCATATGGAAGTTTGTCCCACGGTTTGAGTTTATTTCAAGAAAGTAATATTAGCGGCAAGGACACCCTAAAGCTTGAGGCGAATGCTGAAGCTGGTAATGAAGGAAATGCAGCTTCTAGTAAATCACAGAATGCTGAAGCTCCAACTTCTGAAAACAAAAGTGAAGCAGACAAATCACCTCCAGCAAAAGCACCTGTAAAATCTCCTCCTCTGTTGTATGCAGAAACATATATACTTGTTTCATACAGCCCCATGATTATGTGCATCATCATCAAATAGCATTTTTGCATTAGAATGGCTATGCTGTGGAGCAACTCAATATAGTTATTACATAAAACTCTATGGAAGGAAAACTAGGATAAAAGATCTCACAAGGATTTTTCACACCAAAGGAGTTTGTTAATACAAGTTATACAACTTTGAAAATCGTGTTACTCTGGCGAGACCTTATCACTTTTATTTCACATCATGACCAATTTATTTTTTGAAACCTTGATATATAGTATGATTTCACCTTTATTGGAGCGATCCTAGATAGCCTTCAATGGAACTTTGACATACCTTTAGGTAAATGATTCTTTGCTAGTAAAATATGCCAAGTACACCCTGTACCATGAAGCTGGTGGTATTTACGTGTGCTCTCTCCATCAACTGCTGAGTTATTGGAATGAGACCTCAACCATGAACCATTTGTGTCCTTATACATATGTAATTCTTAATTAATTAGTCTTTGTTCACCCCAGCTTTCTACTAGTTACTAGATTGATCTGCAGGACACACAACAGTTAAAACCTTGTAGGAACATCTCAGCCTTCCCGAGACATCCGAGCACACAACATAGAACTGCCTACTGATATTTTGAATGCAAGTTTGCTGGTGATGTATGTATGGGGTCAGTTCATATTCTTCAAGTGCAAAATTTAGCTGACTGTTCCAACTTACACATGATTCTCGCAAGGAATCGGTTCAGTTGACATTGTTTTACAGCTGTATACAAATCATGAATCACTGGTATTGCGTGCTAATACCTATAAGTTCAGTTTTATGAAAATTGTGCATCTGCATATTAAGATATTCTTGCAGAATTATCTTATGTTTGATTAAGAATATGAATGAATTCTCATCAGATTCTTTATGCTGTTTTGGATAACGAAAGTCTGCTCATATCTGCTTAAAGAAATTCATGTATGCTTATTAAAAAAAATTAAGATTGTAATGAAACAGGAAGTTCCAGATAATGAATTTGAAAAGCGGGTTCGACCTGAGGTTATCCCAGCCAATGAAATTGGAGTAACATTTGATGATATAGGTGCCTTGAGTGATATCAAAGAATCTCTTCAGGAGCTGGTCATGCTTCCTCTCCGAAGGCCAGAGCTCTTTAAAGGAGGCCTCTTGAAGCCTTGCAGGGGAATATTATTGTTTGGGCCACCTGGGACTGGAAAAACAATGCTGGCTAAAGCCATAGCTAATGAAGCTGGAGCAAGTTTCATTAATGTTTCAATGTCCACTATCACTTCAAAATGGTTTGGTGAAGATGAGAAGAATGTACGAGCTTTGTTTACACTGGCTGCAAAGGTGTCTCCTACTATAATTTTTGTCGATGAGGTTGATAGTATGCTTGGGCAGCGGAGTAGGGCTGGAGAACATGAGGCTATGAGGAAGATTAAGAATGAGTTCATGACCCATTGGGATGGGCTCTTAACAAGGCCTGATGAGCGCATCCTTGTCCTTGCAGCGACAAACAGGCCATTTGACCTTGATGAAGCTATTATAAGGAGATTTGAGCGCAGGTCTGTCAGTTTCTATAATGTAACGAGGCATATACTGTAAATATCTTACATTTGAATCTTGCACTGCTCCATCTTTAATATTATTTATGATGAGCAGAATCATGGTTGGGTTACCGACCTTGGAGAGCCGAGAACTTATCTTGAGGACTATTCTATCCAAAGAGAAGGTGGAAGAATGTCTTGACTACAAGGAGCTTGCTACCATAACAGAAGGATACAGTGGTAGTGATCTTAAGGTTTGTTTCTTACAGAATTCAACCACTGGTAAACGAGTTAAGGTTTTTATTAACTAAAACAAAGTTCATTGGCAGAATGTATGTATGACGGCAGCGTATCGTCCAGTCAGAGAGCTAATTCAGAAGGAAAAGTTGAAGGAATTGGTAAGTGTTTTGTGTGGTTACGTTATTTTATTATCTAGTCACTGGTGTGGGAATTGCCTGAGACAGTAATTTGGTGGATCTCCAGCTGCAGCGTGATCTATTTTATTCACATTTTGTTCCAATTTTATTTTACCAGCATCAGATCTTGAAAATTGTAGTTTTTTCTGTAAAGTTGTATATAGACACTTCATCACCTTATACTTTTCATTAAAGGCAAATATGGTTGAAAACTTCATTTATTATTTACTTCCAATGATTATCCCTATTCATTTCACAAGTACCTATCGATGGGAGTCATCTTTGAGATCATGAAGAGAGTTTGCGTGCTACATTTTTAAAAAAATCATTTATTTTTAAATTGTCTACTATTGATGTGTATATGTATGCATAAAATTTTGCAACTTTGATAGGTTCCTCCTGTTTATTGGTGCCTATTTTCTTTTTCTTTTTTATTTATTTAAACTGGCGTCTTCCTTAGTTCACTTGATCCCAACAAGCTTGACATTTGGTTCCATGAACAATACTCTCAATGTTTAATTGTGGTTATAATTTCACTTATTTCAGGAGAAGAAGCAGAAAGCTGAGAAAGGGGAGAATATGTCCGAGACATCAGAAACTAAGGAGCAGGATGGGGCCACTAAGGAGGAGGATGGGGTTGAGGAAATTACTTTAAGGCCATTAAACATGGAAGACGTGAAGCAGGCAAAGAATCAAGTGAGTTTACTTTTCTTTCTTTTTTCCTGCTACATTTTACAATATTTCTAGTTATAAAAGAAGTCGTGCATAATGGAGATATACAAGGTAAGGTCTCTTTGAGAATGGTATTATTCATCATATGTTCACTTGAACTTGTGATTATATATAGCATGGATTCCGATTAGTAAGGCAATCTAGTCGGTTTTATTGCACCTACTCGTGAGTAGTGGATTACAGGAATTGGTAATTCAAATGGTATAGAATGCCTTTGATTAGTAAGGCAGTCCAGAGACTTTGCGGTCTCTTCCTCGTCGCAGTATGTGATCCACTATGCCAAAGTAGCATTTTCCTGATGAATAGGCACCTATGTTCAAGGACACGGCAAAATGATATCCTATCCATATCATGTCCATACCTGTGCCCATATCCGTACTCATGCAACATAGGTAACTACCTTTAATTTTACCTATTTGAAAATGCTTGTATCTGGTATCCGTATCGTGTATGCATTCGTGTCCGTATCCGTATTCATGCAACATAGGCAGGCACTTATTAGATGTGATGCTTCTAGACTTTTTTGATTAGTCTTCTCTCGGACATGTTTTCACGGAGAATTTGGTTACTTCTTGTTCACATGGTTTCTCTATTAAATTAAATTGTACAATAAACTGAATATTCACCCTTTATGTGGTTCGATGTGTTTTCAGAAAGCTATGTTGAAAAGAGATTCAGGGATTGAACTCGCATTTTAGCTCGATTAAAGTCAGTAATTATGCATTGGTGTCCTATAGTCTGAAACACTCCCTATATGCTTCCCTTCACTTGTACTCTTTTGATCAAAATGTTGTTCCACACGTGCTCTGATTATTCTTTTTTTTAATGTAAATTGCCTAGCTATAATTTTGAAACTTCTTCCTCCTCCATGGTGGCGGTATATTTTTCTTTCTTCTATGCTCCTAGTGTTCGAGAAACTAGCACAACATAGGTCCTCGTGTTTGCAATAAATATATGACCAATGTCTGTCACAAAATATGTTCTACAGGTTGCTGCCAGTTTTGCTGCAGAGGGTGCAGTCATGAGCGAACTCAGACAGTGGAATGAGCTGTATGGCGAAGGTGGCTCAAGAAAGAAGCAGCAGTTGTCTTACTTCCTTTAGGTCGCCGCTGCCCTTGTGCAAACAGAAGGTGTGCCCCTCTGATGGAACCAACTCATGATGTGATACGAAACAACTGTGAAATCATCAGGAAAGAGATTGCTGGCTCGTCTCTAGCAATTTGACGGGTTTCGATAGCATCTTTGGTGTAGTGGAAGAAACAGGAGATGGATATATATAGGCAAATTAAACAAGGATCATTGTAAAATTATTTCTTGACGATAGGAGGCGTGTATACATGTAGTCTAGTGTGTTATGTTCTGCTCTTAGATGATTGTATAAGAATTGTGGGGATATTAGCCCCTTAAGAGTACAAGTTCAGCATTTGTGTAAAATATTTAACATTGATTGTATGAAGATATTGCTTAAGCAAAGTAAGTTCCATAAATTATTTAGCAAAACAAATATTGATTTGTGTGAATGACTCTTAATTCTTTTATTCCAATGATGAAGCTCTTGATGTTTTCCCATCTCTCCATTTTAGAAGCAAGTATCCTTAATTTTCTGTAAGTAGTATCTTTGATGTTCGTAAGGGGCTGATCGCACTTCTTGCATACATGAAAGAGATCTGTAAAGTTACGGAATTAATTTGAATTTGTTGTCCATGTTGTCAAACAAATATGAATAAATTTGGTTAATTTTATAACGGGTAATTTCATGAGGGGGGGTGAACTTTAGAATAATTATAGAAAAGGGGGTAAGTTTAACAAATTTACAAATGGGGGGGTGATACGACATCTGCAATGGCGCCAGTCCCTTTCAATCCCCTTGGCGACATCTCAGATGGCGCCAGAGGGCTGCCACCCCCTCGGCGCCATCTATGATGTCGCCAGACATCCTTCCCCCCCTCCCACTTTCACGTGAACAAACCTTTTTCCCTCCCACTTTCATGTGAACTTTGTTTTCTTCCCTCCTTCTTTCAAATGTTGATTATTCCCCCTCCCTTTTCATTTGTCCATAAGCTAACTTTCTCCCCCCCTATGCCAACTTTCTTCCATGCAATTATAATTGAGGATTTAGTTTCTTAGATTCCTCACGGGTGGTAGGAGTGGAAGATGTATATAAGAGGGTTCGAGTGGCAGAACATATACATTCACATAGAGAAAGAAGAGTTAAAGAGCTAAGATCTGAGAAGATGAATGCTGGAAACGATGGTCGTATTCCCGGCGGGCCGACGACTGAAAGAGAGGAACAAGAAAGAAAAAATCACATATCGCGATTGGTGTTTACCGGAGAGGTAATAATTTAAAAGTTCATATTTAATCGTTATTTTATTGTATATTGAATTATAGTTAATTTTTGTCATTCGTTTCATTTGTAGTTATATGATTATAAGCCGGACGTACGGTTGCGTGAACGTGGACAATGGCGTAACGCTACAAACTACGCCACATGGCAGATAAATACATATCAAAAGGGCTTAGTAAATGCATTTGGTTTTGGATATGTAGATGAGTTTCGATTCTTGTTGCACGACAGAGATCTAATATTTTCTCTAGTGGAACGTTGGTGGCCCCAACGCAACACTTTCCAATTGCCGGTAGGAGAGATGACCGTAACTCTACTGGATGTAGCCAATATTTTAGGGCTACCTATTGCAGGTAAAATATTTGTTAAATATTAATTTGGGGCAAAATTTTATATAGAAATCTAATTTAAAATTACAGGTGAGCCTATATTTTTTGATAATCAACCAAGCGCTGCTACTACAATAAGACGGTATCTCGGTATTGATCCGCCCGAAGATACAAATGTAAGATCCGACGTCACCATAAACTGGTTGCGCGGAAACTTCATGGATCTAGACCGTACAATTGACGGTCCAGTTAACGTTGACGAAGAGCGGGTATTTAACTTCATCCGGTTTATTAATGTATTTTATATTGAGAATATGGAGCTCATAGTACCGTACGTTACAGATTGTTTGCTGCACGAGGGCGTATCTACTAGCTCTATGTGGTTCAGTTCTCTTTCCGAACGCAACCGGATGTCGGATTACTGTTCGACTTCTTCCTTTTCTGGAAAATTTGGTTCACCCGACACGCTATGCATGGGGAGCCGCAGTCTTGGCATACTTGTATGCTTCTCTGACAGAGTTTGTGACTGCGAGCTCTTTACAAAATATGAGCAAAAATTTAACTGGATGCATGTCACTCCTACAGGTATTTTATTATTCTAGAGAGTATTAATGTTACTTAACATAATCTAATTTTGTGTTATTGTTTGTAATTAGATCTGGGCATATGAGCATTTTGCGATCGGTAGACCAGTGACTAGCATTAGCCGCGAAATAGGTGTCTTTCCAGTAGGTAGACGTTGGACTACTGATGTGGTGGACCAAGCACATTGTGGACATCCGGTTGTCTCTATCTATCGTACCGAATTTGACTCACTAACACATGACGAGGTAAAAATTAATATTACATTTGTGTTTAATTATGTTTATGTATTGACTTGAGAAAATCTGATGTAGGTTACGTGGATGCCGTATATTATACGCGCCGATGCTCCCGACATCCAAAGGATGTCATATCCCAATAGTCATTATAACGTGGTCATCTTATATGATTTTCGGACCATGTACCACCCTGCCGATCGTGTTCTTCGCCAGTTCGGTCTCGTACAAACTATTCCTAATGCGCCTGAATATATAAGCCACAACAAAAGTGGACGGCTTGCTAGAATTCAACGTTATCTCCATGAATGGAACACGAGATCCGATCGATATAATATATTGAACATGTCACGACCTGTTCAATCCCATGAAGATTGTAAGTGCACATTTAATGTCTTATTTAATTTTATGTGTTTAATTGTCAACTTATATGTCAGGTTTTAACGATTCAGGGTTAGGTGATATTTCATACAGACGTTGGTATGGAGCACCACGTATAGGTAACAGAGCATACACATTTGAAGAGATACGGTTCACTAATAGAGCCGTGGATGACTGCAGCATGCGACGATTTATAGATAACATGTCAATTGGTAAGTATTATTTATTTGAACAACGTTGTCTTAGTTATCATTTATTAATTGACATGTTTTCAAATTTAGCGTCCAGAAATGGTTCAAGCCATTATCGATAGAGATTATGCTAGCACTTTCAATCTAGTACAACGTATTTTGGAGGGTATGGAACGAGATCTTAAGTATGGTCCTGCGCCCCACATGCCTCCTGTATATATTCCTCCAGATTATCCAACTGGCAATGTTAGTCAAAGACAGAGTCGTAAGTCGTCTTATCATCCTGGCGAGGAGGCACCCTATCATCCTCCGGAGGAGACATTCTATCATTCTGCAGATGAGGCGCCTTATGGAGAGGGGACATCTTACCAACCTACTGGCGAGGGAACATCCGGTTATGCCGGGGAGGGAACATCTGGTTATGCCGGGGAGGAAACATCTGGTTATGCCGGTGAGAGCAGCTCCCAACCTACTTTTACCAATTGGTTTGCGGACATGGAACAATATTCACAGTTGCTGTCGACTCCAAGCGCTCCTAGGCCAACTCAAGAGACCCAGCGGATTGTGACTCCGAGGATAAGTCAGATACCCCAAGCGATTGTGACTCCTAGGCCAGCTCAGGAGGATTCTCCTGAACCGGTGGTAGCCCCAGAACCGGAGCGTCCAAGGCGTAGGACTAGTATTCGCAAAACTCTTTGGAAACATTTGGCTAGAAAATAGTAAAACTTATATTCGTATTCAATATGTAAAATGTACAGAGTAAAACTTATATTTTGTCATTTGATTACATCTTTATTTATCAACTTGAATGCATCAGCTACTACATAGGTTGACTAGTACATTTTCTTCTGTTGTGTCCAACTCCATGACAGTTACTACAACGCAAATCTCTTGTAGATTCATTGCTTGAAGGGATGCGCTTCTTCTTCGGTCTTCCAGCTTTGCGTCTAACGTCTGGTACTCCAATTGGTCCTCGCGTCTGAGTGGCTTCAAGCTCGTACGGTACTGGAATTGGTTCCATATGCGACATATACACACTTTTCAACTTGTCAGTAGAAAATATTGAAGAATAAAACAGTTCAATATTAATGTTGTTGGAAGACTTACAAGCATAACATGCATGTATACATGGCATAAGTGTATGAAACCATCTCAAACAAGAACAATAGCTCTCGTTCAAGCGTACTACGTAGGTTCGACTGGTTTTACAATCTAATATTTCATATAAGCAACTATCAATGCGTAACATTTGCAAGTAATGTTTTTGTCTATTTATACTTGCCATTGATTTCATGAATCTTGGACAGAATCCTGTTTCTAGGTTTTCAGCATGGAGTCTATTCTTCTCCTGAAGCGTTATAATCTTTGCTCTAATTCCATCGAGTAGCATTGTTATCGGTTTGTCACGTAGATTCTTAACCCAACTATTGAAACATTCTGCAAGATTTGAAGTATAAATATCTAACTAGGATGAGAAGAATAAGCAGCTATCCAGTGTTCAAAACTACGATTTTCATCATTCACCCCAATAAGCCAGTTAAACATGTCAATGTTTTCGGCTTTGATTATTTCAAATCTATAGTCAGCATCCGTTTTATTATACGATCTAGCAAGAGAGTCTAACATTCGATGAAATTTTGTAATCCGGGTGACAGATTTTAAATTCTGTTTAAAATGTTGAATACAAAAGAAGTGTGGTGATTCTGGAAAAATAGCACGCATAGCATTTATCAGTCCCTTTTGTTTATCAGTTATAAATGAAAATCTACTCTAGTGATCTAAATATCTTTCAAAAGTATTTCTTAAACAGTTTAGAAACCATGTCCATGAATCGGTATTCTCACCTTCAGCAACAGCATAAGCAATTGGATATAACTGATAATTAGGATCATGAGCACAAGCAATAAATAGTGTACCTTGGTATCTAGATGAAAGAAATGTACCATCAATACTAATAACTGGTAAACAACCTGCTAAAAAACCATCAATACATGCTTTGAAGCAAATAAAAATTCTTTCAAAGCTATTGTCTACGGTGGTTTTTATACAAACTCTACTGCCTGAATTTGTCTCCAAAATTCTTAAACCATACTCTTCAAGACTAGCATAGGCATCAGCATAACTACCGTTTATTTCAGCTAATGCCATTTCACGGGCTCTCCAAGCTTTGGCATAAGAAATTTGTATATGATGTTCTCTACGGATATCCTTTACTACTTGCGATGGACTATAAGACTGATTATCCCTAATTATATCAATAATCTTATTTTTAATCCACTTAGCAGTAGCTAGTGGATGGCATCCTCTTGTTAGTCCACTTAAACAAGAATGCTGACTTTCTAATGTACTAATGAAAAATATTTGTCCTGTGCCAAGGGGTCTAGCATATACCCTCCAATTACAAGCTGGTTGATCACAAGTATAAATAATACCCCTAGAATTGTTCATACTACCGGTTGAACATGTAAAGTTATGTTCAATTGCTACATTACTTACAAAATTCCTAAACTCAAGCCGTGTAGCAAATTGTTGTCCGACAAATAATTCAGGAGTGGTACTACTACTAAAAGTATCATCAAAATCATCTATATTTTCAATTAAATCATCACTATTTTCAATAGTTTGAAAATCATCAAAATCATCATTAATAGGTGGTTCTACTGGTCGTTCTTCTTCATGAGTTGGAAGTGGTCGAGAAGAACTACCACCCACTTCATAATTAGAAGCACGTGGACGTGAAAACATTTCAAGTGGTGGAGAAACTTCAGTAACAAAAATACTTATAAATGGCGATTGCAAATTAACTTCAAGAACAAAATTCCATGCTTGATCAGAATCTATCAACAAACAATGAGAAACGAAAACATGTCATAAAATAAATTCATATCGAATAGAAAAAGAGTTAATAATCAAAGTTCGTAAACTATCTAATGTAGTAATACGATCGGTTAAAAGAAGTTGTGTAAAACCGCCTTCGTATGATAACCCATTTACTGCACCTCCATGTGAGCACAATATTCTTAGGCTCTGATCCATATCGAAAAAATGGACTTCTGTAGAAAATTTTGAAGATTGTAGAGGGCTGCTAATAGAAAGTGGAAGGAAGAATAGAAAGAGTGAAGTGGGAATGAAATTCTCTCACAATCACCTCGTTTATATAGATGCCATCTCCAACGGTCACAAATACGAACGTTAGAAATGTGAACGTTGGAAATATGAACGTTGGAGGGAAAAAGGGGGGGGGGAAGGATGTCTGGCGACATCATAGATGGCGCCGAGGGGGTGGCACCCCTCTGGCGCCATCTGAGATGTCGCCAAGGGGAGCCCAAGGGGCTGGCGCCATTGAAGATGTCGTATCACCCCCCCATTTGTAAATTTGTTAAACTTATCCCCTTTTCTATAATTATTCTAAAGTTCACCCCCCCTCATGAAATTACCCGATTTTATAACTGTCCAACTCCTGGACATTTCAGAATATAGTCATGACATTTTGTCTTTCTATCTTATCATATATATTTAGAGAACAAGATTTATAGAATCTGACGTTATATTATAAATCATATATTTGGATAACCATAAATCAATGGCACACATAAATCCTTTTCATTTGATGGATTATATTAGACTATAAAACATATACTTCTCTCTCTTTTACTTTCATAACAAGTTATCAGCACCTCTTTATATTGTCAAAGCTCCAACTATGGTGTAGCTGGACTTAGCACAATCTTATATTTGAATCCGAGGTCAGAATGTCATTTTATTGGAAATCCCTTTTGATTTCACAAGAGTATTTGTTTCTTCAAAGATCTGTTATGTTTAACTAGAATATTTACAAGAGTATTTGTTTTTTTAAAGATCTATTATGTTCAGCTAGATTTGTCATGTTTAATTAGATTTAATTGAAATTGATTTTGGATAATTTACTTTGAGTATAAAATTAGAAAAATTGTTTTGATCCCAAGTATGTGTTTACTTAGGGAGCTTTTCATCTTAGAAATATTTTAATGCACCTGTTGAGAATCAATAAGGGACTTTTAGTCCCACATCGGAATATGTAGTATGTAGAGGAGCTAGACTCCCTATATATAGTGAAGTAGTCCATCAATAAAATTATCAATCTATTATTTTCTACATGGTATCAGAGCCATAACTCTCTCTCTCTCTCTCCACAAAACAAAATTTCCCCCCCTCCTAAACCCTAACCCGCTGCCCCCCCCCCCTCCGCTTGACCCCATCCTGTAGCAGACTCCCGCCACCCCCCCCTCATCCAGCCCCGACCCTGTCGCAGCCTCTCCCTGTGCAGCCCCGACCCACCTGTGCAGCCTCCCGCCCCCCCCTCCTGTAGCAGCCCCGACCCCCCTGTGCAGCCTCCCGCCCCCCCCCTCCTCCAGCCCCGACCCCCCCCCTGTCGCAGCCTCCCCCCCCTCCTGTAGCAGCCCCGACCCCCTCCCCCTGTCGCAGCCTCCCGCCCCCCTCCTCCAGCCCCGACCCCCCGCACCCCTTCAGGACCGCCCCCCCTTTTTCAGGAACCCCCACGACCCCCCCCCTCTCCCACAGCCGCCCCATCCAACCCTAACCCTAACCCTAACCATGGAAACCCTAACCCTAGACCTAGCAGCCCTATCAAACCCTAACCCTAGCTTTTAACAAAAAAAAAGGCGTATTTCGAATAGAGACGGCTGTCAAATCTTTATTTGCACCAACTCTGTTTCGTGCTTACGCCGTTTGGAACTAACAAATACTTTATTTGTTATTCCTTCTTCACATCAGGATCTATGCAGAGACTGATCATGTCTTCTCTGGTGTCCTGACGTGTTCACTTTACATGCGCGCGTCGGTGCTGGCCAAGTTAGTAGCGCATTAGTAAAGTCTCTGGCGTTGAAGAAGACGACGTCGACGACGAAGACGACGACGTTGGGTCAGTTGCAGACGCCGACGACGACGAAGAAGACGACGAATTTAGTTCACAGTTGAAGACGCCATGGATTCGATCAGTGGCAAACTGACGACCGATGAGATGAAGGCCTTGGTTGATGATATCTTATCCAAGAGATTCACCGAGGTAACCCCACGTGTGATCCATACTGATGTGGATCCGTCGCCTTACAAAATAGGGAAGCTGGAGAAACTGGAGACGAAGTTGGAAGGAACTTCCAACTACTTGAAGTGGTCGCGGCAGGCAATACGGACACTGAAGGGACGTGGCTTGGTTGGCTATGTCACTGGCCAAGCCAAGGCGCCAGCCGATCACTCCACCAAGGAGTTTGCTGTGTGGGAGATTGTCAACAACGTCGTGGCTGGGTGGTTGACTGCCTCTTTAACCGACCAGGTGTCGGGCAATGTCGAGGCTATGGAGGCTGCTGCTGATATATGGCAGACTCTCAAAGATATGTACTCCGGCTCCGGCAACCCTATGCGAGTCTTTCAACTGCAAGATGAACTCGATAGGGTGGCCCAAGACGACCGTACCATCTCTGAGTACGCGGCCCTGTTGAAGAAGTACTGGTCTGATCTGGATCATTATGATCCTCTTGGGATGGAAGATGCACAAGTCGAACCGGCTTTCGCGAAGTACTTTCAGACGTTCCTGGCTTATATTTCCCGGCAGCGTATGATAAAATTCCTGAAGGGACTACACCCTGTATTTAAGCAGCGACGGAATATCCTCCTTTCCCAACCCACGCTCCCGACCTTGGAAGAAGCTATCGCTGTCATGACACAGGAAGAAGCTCGACTGAAGTTGATGCCCAACAAGGGCTCCTCCCAGGGGGAGCCAGCCGCGGTTGAAAAGTCTGCCCTTGCTGCCTTCAATCAACCTCCATCTATGGGTGGTGTTTGTCACAATTGTGGTGACTCCGAACATTACATCTGATTTTGTCCAAAACCCTTGCGCAATCAGTCTACTGATCGAGGACGGGGTCGTGGAGGCCGACGTAGTGGTAAAGGAGGCTATGCTGGTTGAAGGGGCGGCCACAAAGCAAATCTGGCGGAGACGGAGAGCATCACCTGGCTGAAATAATCCCGCTTGAGCGGGAGTTCCTTGAGAAGTTGTGTGGCACGAAGCTGGGTTCGGCCGACAGTCCTGGGGCGTCTTCAACCTCGAGAGATCACTTCACTTGCTTTGCCCAAACAAGCAACGATGATTCTGCACGTGCTCTTGCATCTATCCATCAGCCAGGCTGGATTATGGACTCTGGGGCATCTCGCCATGTCACGGGGTCCCGTGGTGCGTTTCGGGAATATTCTCCCCTACCACTGCCGGAGAGTATTCAGACCGCTGATGGTACATCCAGCCCTGTAATGGGTAAAGGCACTGTCGTATGCACCCCTTCCATCACTCTAACCAATGTCCTTCATGCTCCATCTTTTCCTGTCAATCTTCTATCCATTAGTGCCATTATACTTGATCTTAACTGTACTGTTTCCTTTGACATTCCTCAGGTGACTTTTCAGGAGAAAGGGACAGGACGACGACTTGGGACTGGCACATGGCATAAGGGGCTGTGATATTTAGACAGGATTGGACTGGACAGAGCATTGGCATCCTTGGTAGCAGACGCACCACCAGAAGCTTCCTATCGCAGTGTTGAAGCCGACTTGCTACTCCACCACCAGCGTGTCGGACATTCCTCTTTTTCGGTTATTGGTCGAATGTATCCGTCCTTATATCAAAGGGCTAATAAAGAGAAGTTATTTTGTAATGCTTGTGCTTTGGAAAAATATACCAGAAGCTCGTATGTGAGCACAGGGAATAGGAGTTCAGCTGCTTTTGACATGATACATTCAGACATATGGGGCCCTTGTCCTACAACCGGGATTAACGGCTTTCGATGGTTCGTCACCTTTATTGATTGTTATACCCGTGTGACTTGGGTCTACATTCTGAAGAATAAAAGTGACGTCCTTGAGGCCTTTCAGGACTTTCATCGACGGGTGGAAACACAATATGGCGCTAAAATTAAGTGTTTCCGATCCGACAATGGGACGGAGTATACGAATAAGCGGGTTGCTGAGTATTTTTCCACTCATGGAATACTTCATCAAACTTCATGTGCTTATACTCCGGCTCAAAATGGTGTGGCGGAACGAAAGAACAGACACTTGCTGGAAGTTGCACGGACGATGATGCTGGCTATGAATGTCTCGAAGCACTTATGGGGGCAGGCGATATTGACGGCCTCTTACCTCATCAACAGAATGCCATCTCAGGTATTGGACTGGAAGACACCATTGGAGATGCTTACTGGAGCTAATACATACACTGTTCCACCAAAAGTTTTTGGATGTGTATGCTTTGTCCAGGATAATCGGCCTGGCATTGGCAAACTGGATCCTCGGGCAGTTAAATATGTCTTTGTCGGTTACACGACGACTCAGAAGGGTTATGCTTGTTGGAGTCCAGTCGAGCGGAAGATGTTTGTCAGCATGGACGTTACTTTCAGAGAACTCGAACCATACTATGGTTCGGATGAAGGTTCCGCATTTGGTGGCATACCTAACACAGATGGTGTTCGATGTGAGGGGGAGATAATAAGCCCAAATGTGGTCGTCGGCTCGGTTCCGTGTCCGGTTGTAGAAAACTGGACGAAAGGGGGAGAGCACAGTGACTCAGATACAGAAAATGAAGAAGAAGTTCCATATGTTACGCAGGGGGAGCAGCAGACAAGGAAAAAGGAGCTCCAAGTCTACAAAAGAAGACAACAGAAGTCCAGTACTGTGCCTATGCCATGCCCTGTGCCTACTGTACCAAGTCCCTTGTCTACTCCTGCTCCAACTCCTGAAGATGTTGCCCCCGCACTGAATCACTCGGATTCTGATGCGGATCTCTCCGACTCGGATGGTACGATCTCTCCACCACCTATTGCTCCCTTAAGGAGATCTTCTCGCATCAATGCGGGTAAGGCTCCTGCTCGTTTTGATGATTACGAACATGACATTGCCAACTTCTTATCTTATTCTAACATTTCTTCGAATTATCGAGCCTTTATTGCATCGTTAGACTCTACTTCGTTGCCTAAGTGTTGGCAGGAAGCAAAGAAAGATCCAAGGTGGAAAGCTGCAATGATGGAAGAACTTGGAGCACTGGAGAAAAATAAGACATGGGAGCTGGTTCCATTACCAAAAGGGAAGAAAGCTGTGGGATACAAATGGGTGTACACAGTGAAAGAGACGCCAGAAGAAAAAGTAGAGCGGTACAAGGCGAGGTTGGTTGCAAAAGGATTCACACAGTCATATGGAATAGACTATGATGAGACTTTTGCCCCAGTAGCAAAAATGAGCACCGTAAGGACTCTGATCTCCATTGCAGCGAACTATGGGTGGAAGCTGTACCAGTTGGATGTGAAGAATGCCTTTCTTCATGGGGACCTCCAAGAAGAAGTATACATGGAGCTCCCGCCTGGGTGCTATGCGACGGAATAAAACGGAGGGACGTCGCAAAGAAAGGTGTGTAAACTGAAGAAGTCACTATACGGGCTCAAGCAATCCCCTCGAGCCTGGTTTGACAGATTCAGAAAGGCTGTTACAGGTATGGGATACCGTCAAACAAATGCAGATCATACGGTCTTCCTTCAGCATATAAGAGGCCACATCACTATACTTGCTGTATATGTGGATGATATAGTGATCACAGGTGATGATGAAGTCGAGATCACTAAACTGAAGTCAAAACTCGCAAAGGAGTTTGAAGTGAAAGATCTAGGAGCGATGAGGTACTTTCTAGGTATCGAGGTGTGTGAAGGCGAACAAGGAATTGTTCTCTCACAGAGAAAATACACACTAGATCTGCTGAAGGAGACAGGGATGCTGGAATGCAAAGCAGCGGTCACTCCAATTGACCAGAAGTGCAAGTTGGGAGCAGAAGCAGGAGAGCCCGTTGATCGTGAAAGATATCAACGACTTGTAGGGAGATTGATTTATCTGGGACACACTCGCCCTGATATCTCATTTGCGGTGAGTGTAGTGAGTCGCTACATGCATGATCCAAGAAAGGATCATATGGAAGCAGTATTTCAGATCTTGAGGTATCTAAAAGGAACACCGGGAAAGGGGCTATGGTTCAAGAAGAATGGACGCATAGAAGTTGAGGGATACTGTGATGCAGACTGGGCAAGCTGCATAGACGACAGAAGGTCTACCACGGAATACTGTGTTTTTGTAGGAGGAAATCTGGTCTCATGGAGAAGCAAGAAACAGTCTGTGGTAGCACGATCGACAGCTGAAGCAGAATACAGAGCAATGGCTCTGGGAGTATCAGAGTTGCTATGGGTGAAAGCATTGCTGACAGAGTTGAAGCTGGATAAGGGAGCACCATTGCGTCTTCGGAGCGATAGTCAAGCTGCAATAAGTATAGCTAACAATCCAGTTCAGCACGACAGAACGAAGCACATCGAGATTGATCGATTCTTCATCAAGGAGAAGCTGGAACAAGGGATACTGAAGATTGACCATGTCCGCTCAGAAGAACAAGTTGCAGACTGTCTGACTAAGGGACTTAGTTTATTAAGTCTGTCGAAGCTATGTAACAAGATGGGGATGATCAATATCTATCGCCCATCTTGAGGGGGAGTGTTGAGAATCAATAAGGGACTTTTAGTCCCACATCGGAATATGTAGTATGTAGAGGAGCTAGACTCCCTATATATAGTGAAGTAGTCCATCAATAAAATTATCAATCTATTATTTTCTACAGCACCGATAAACTTCATAATAGCATTTGTATTGCTAGAAGAAGAAATCTGGTACTCTTATTTGCTTTTTCACCTATTGCCTACTTAAGGTCTCCTTGGCAATGATATTTTTACCGATTTTGGAGGGGTTTTGAGCCGGTCGTTTGTGAAGTGTTTAAAAAAGAAATCTTGATTGGTATTTTTTTGGGGTAACTGATTTTGGTCGACTCAGAACTCTCCCAGCATCAGTACGATATAATTTTGAGTGTCTTTATAAACATTCCAAATCGGAATGTGTTGAGGGTCTCTAATTTTTCCCTTTCATTTATATCCTTATCAATAAATATAACTACCATTGCTAATACCCTACCATATTTCTTCTTTCTCATCTTTGTTTTTCTTGAGGTCTCATATGACGACTACTTCATCTAAAATGTGAAGTTTTTAAATTTTGCGGTCTATTTGATGCGGTAGTGAATATTTTCTCTCAACATTTATGATTTACTACTTGTCAAACCATTTTATAATTGCAAGTTATATGAGTATATAAGCTATTGTTTGGGTGGACAACGCTATAATCTTTCTTTGGGAGGACTTTCGCTTATATATGGACATATAAGTAATTTTATTGTTTTACAAAATTTTCAGAACCGCTTGTTAATGAATATGTGTTAGATTGATTTAAAAGCTGCAACTTAAAACCGCACAAAGTCGGTACTTTAAAATATCACATAATTGCTACCTAACAATTGTCGAGGAGATCCTTAGGCTATTTTTCATGTTGTCGCAGAGAGTCATGGAAGAGAAAAAAAAACTCCATGAACAAGTGACAAGGATCTTATCCTAATAACCTTTTTTTTTGAATGGAAGCTCTGTATGTTTATGGACTACTCAATTATTTCGACATTTTTCTTATGACATTTTGGAGAGGGATTTTTCTTGCAATGAGTACTCAAATGTGATAAGGTTGGTCCCCTTACATGGCATTTTTGGAGTTTTTTTTTTTTTTTTTTGTACATTTTTTTTTGTATATTTTTTTTTTTGCTTTCTTGGCCTGATATTCCATTGCACATCTTCAAAGTAAAAGCCACCAAGATCCTGAAGCCATTACTTGGGTGATAGTCATCCGACAATGTGACAAGTGATTGGTCCCAAGCGGCCCCATTCTCTCTCTAGCCACTTTAACAAAAGAGTGTTTAGCTCGACAACATACTCTTGATGTCCTGGAGTTTTGAAACATCCGAGAAGAACTTTCACAATCGAAAAGAACCCTATCTTGGACTCAGAACGTCAACATAATAAAGTGGTCACACACTAACCAGACTTCCATCATCACACTTTTTTAGAACTGTAATAGTTGTAGCAGTAACTTATTTGTCTTTCATTATAAAGCTGTAATATCCATCTACACATCAAATACAACTTTTTCATCGTTCAACTTTTTTTGGAAAACAAATGGCGACTATGTTGGAAAATTCCTTCCCCATTGACGATACGATCATTGTCATGTCTCAGTCCTAAAATACGTCGGACCGCGTCACGTGACAATATTTAGCTAATACGACTCTGAAGAGTATTCCAATTTAATGGACTCGTCGAAGCGTACTGCGTTGTCTATTATGGACTTCAGTCCATGGTCTACAAGAATATATGTATCGGTAGAGATCTAGATCTAATCCACATAAATAATAATATGGAAAATAAACGACAAATTGAAATAAAATGTTGAAAAGTAATTAAATCTAATGATATCAAATGTTTAGCATGAAATAATATCAAGTCCGGTGGTGAAAAATTGTAAGCCCATGATTTTCAAATTCATTTTTAATTAGTGTTAATTAAATTTTTATGACATTTATAGTCTTAACTAATTATTAGGAATTTTTAGAAATTTTTCTAGAATTTTTAAATAATTTTAAATGAGTTTTTAAATACAAAATATTGATTTGCAATTTTTCTAAATTATTTTAATATCTGTTTGTAATTTTCTGAATTATTTTATAGTCAGTTTGCAATTAAATTAATTATTTTAATTAAGGAATGCAAATTCTAATTTGCATTTATAGCTGTGGGGACCTATATGCAATTCCTAAATCTATGGGGGCTTTTTGGCTAAACTACCTAACCCCCCCCCCCCCCGACCGAACTCTCTCTCTCCTCTGACTCTCACCCACCCCCGACGACTGCCCCGACCGACCACGACCGGCTGACCCCGCCGAATCCGGCTGCCCCCACCGCCCTAAAACCCTATTTAAACCCCCCCACACTCCCCAGACCAAAACCGTAACCCTAGATTTCCCCCACGACCAACCGCCGCCCTTCTTCTTCCCCACTTCCCTACACCGAAACCCTAACTCCGGCGAGACCCCCAGTGCCGCCCCTACGCCGAGCACCACCGCCCGCAACCACCACCGATAGGTTCGTCGCGCTGAGCCGCGCCCAGCGCCACCCGACCGCCCTGACCACGACGCCTCCTCCGCCCGGTCGCCACCCCAACAACAGCCCCTCTCCGGACACGTATGTGTCAGTTGTGTTTTCGTGTCTCCTTTGTGTCTCGTTTTCATGTGGACGACTCGCCAGGACACGGGGATGTTCGTCCAGTAGCTGGACACGTGATTCAGTGTTCGTACGTGTCGTGCGTAGCACGGACACGAGAAACCCTGTGTCCTTAACTGTCAGGACACAGGACAGATATTTATTTATTTTTTTATATAAATGTTAACCTAAACTAAATAAAACTAACCTAAGGTCTAATCCTAACAGTCGGGCCAACTGGCCCACTGGCCAGCGCGCAATAAATAAACCCCTCCCCCCCCCCCCCCGCTCTGTTGGCTCGAGTTTGAGCCCCCTTTCTGTTCTCTTTTTCTGTTTTCTTTTTTCTTTTCTTTTTCCTTTTGTTTTGTATATATATTTATATTTATATATATGTATATGTATATATGTATTAATGTATGTATATATATATGTATACTGTTTTTAACAGTATTTTATATATATGTATATATACTTTATAGTTAGTAAATTTTATGTATATATGTTTGTATATATGTATATATTTTTATGTGTATATATATTTTTATGTGTATATATATATTATATATATATACACTTTATAAATAAGAATTTTCTTGTATATATATATATATATATATATATATATTTGTATATATATGTAGATACTTTACAATTAAGTATTTTTCCCTATACATAGATATATGTACTTTCAACATATGTATGTATATATTTATTTTGAACTTTATTTAAATATTAATATTATTTTTGTACTTTTACCAAGTTATATTTTTATTGTATTTAAATTACTGCAACCATTTGGTGTCCAAGCCTAGCATGGGTATTTGGGCTCAAATGTGTTTTCATACATTCAAGACCTGTACAAGTCATATTGGACTTGATTCATGGCCTTGGGTCCTGTATTTGAACTTTGGTTCAAATTATATACATGGACAAAATACGCAGATAATTAATTATTGTGTGCAATACTGTTTTTGATTTTCTAAAAATACTTAAAGTACTGCTAAAATTATGGAAAAATAGTTTTTAGATACTATGTTAAGTTAGCTAATTTAGTATAATTTTTGTAGTATTTAATTTACTGTTTTGCCACTAGTTTGGCATATGAAACCAAAACTCATTTTCTGTATACTTAGGAAAACTGATTTTTATAAAATACTTGTACTGGTTAATAAATTCCAGAAAAATTATAATAAATTTCTATGATTAACAAAGATCACTTTGGTACTTTACTTTAAGAAAAACTAGGCTTTTTGTCTACTTTAAATTGTTAGAACACAATGATCTTTTGATCTATTTATTGATTAATTACGACTTGTAGCTTTTTGTGTTATTTGGAGTTTTAGTCGTGTTGAACCCCATCCCTCACTAGTGTAAAGACCCTAGAAAGTTAGTTAACATAGTGTGTCACCCCATATTGGTCTCCTATGCCAAGTCATCATTTTGGCTAGGTGCCCAGTCACAAGTCGTATTTCACCAATTAGTGTCCTAGTGTTTTAGCTTAGTGTAAAAACTAAGTTATTGTATTTACTTCTACAGCGACGAGTTACCGGACATCCATACCACTGTTATCGTAGCTTGTTTTGTTTTGTTTTGCTAGAGGCAAGTACTTTCTACGAACTTTACATATTGTCACATAAATGAACTGCAAACCCCACCATGTTAAATGCTGATCCTTGGAATAGCAAGTTAGATCTCTACATGTTGTACTTCCAGTTACTACCATGCTTAGAACAGTCTTGATGTATCTCTCACATGATTAGAATATGGGTTATGGGGAAACTGATAGTATTATACGTGATCACGACCCCCCTACAGTAGCGAGCGAGGTCGTATTTTATATGCATACCTTGCCGCAGGCCATTATCCCGCATTTCTGTACGGATGTACACCTATGCCTGTTGACTTGTACGTATGTACATTTTATTTACATGTACCACAGTACATTGTACATCTATTGACCGATCACGTACTTGCTACAGTTTTAAACATTACATATACATCTGTCTCTATGACATATGTATTCTTGCCATGATAGACTATGTGATGCCATGCTTTCCAGTTATTTCCTCTTATGTTCATTTCCATGTTTCATATGCTAGTTTGCTAGATTTAGTACTTGCTCCCGTCCTGACAGGATAACGTTGTAGGTGTCCTTACTGAGGAGGAGTTACTCTGTGACACATACTATGGAGATACTGCCGAGGACCCGGCTCTGCTTTACGAGGATGTTCCTGCGGGGAACCTCGCCTAGTTGTCTTTTGTTTACTTAAGACTTTTGAGAGTAGACATGTATTAGACTATATCATTTTGTAACTGGACATGTATCCAGTTTTACATTTCAGTTTACTTGTACTTGGATATTTTACTATATACGACGACTTTTGTGTTTGGAGCATTTATGATTCTTCTTCACTTATAGAACTGTTAGTACATTCAGTCTTATCCTGTTGTCTTTAGAACAGCTTACTACGTTTTATCTCAACGTAGGCTGGGCATGACTCGGCCTGGCCCAACAATTTGGGTAGCGGGTCGTGACATGTTTTTAGTGGTGGCCCATGCAGGTCCTTACTAAACTGTTTGGTTACGTTATTGTACCATGCATGCCTGCAACTAGGAACTTAAGGTAATTAGACAACATTAGGAAAGACGCTTAGAACACCTAGAGGAATGCTAGGATTGCAACATAGAAAATACATCACATGTTTGCTATTATAATTAGATTTTCTTGCATATGATTGCTTACTTTAAACAAGTCCTTATAAGTCTTTTTATGTGTAATTTAGATGGTGCTTACTCGTTCATCCCAGTATGTTACCCTCGAAAATGGGGCCCTCCATATCCAGTCAGCTGACCAGTTGACTGATACACCTCCACCTACCACATTCCCCCACTCCACAGATCCACAGACCCAGATACCACCTTCCATATCCCAGTCCCAGCAGGCCCCGATACTTCCACCACCCCCTATCACTATACCCACCCAGGCTTCCGTCACACTCGACGGGAACCAGCTGCTCACACTGATTCAGGGGTTCCTAACAACCCATCAGAAGCAGACTACCCTACTCCGCCAGAGCATGGAGCGTTCTGAGGGACGTCCCGTGGTCCCACCACATGTAGAGCTACGGCAGAGAGCGGGGACGATCAAGGACTTCATGGGTCTGAATCCCTAGGAGTTCTCAGGGACTGAGGGCATAGTAGTAGCTGATGACTGGCTAGATTCGGTAGAGAGAAAGCTTCTGGGAGTTAGGATGCCGGATGACCTTCAGGTCGAGGCAGCAGGATTTCTGCTGATAGACATAGCCGAAGTCTGGTTCAGGAATGAGCCGTTGTTCGCGAGAGGTAGAGCCACTTGGGACCAGTTCAAGACCCAGTTCAAGAAGAAGTTCTTCTCGACCACTGCTAGAGTAGCCATGGGGCTACGATTCCAGAACATCCAGCAGGGGAACCGTTCTGTTGACGAGTATGCGGCAGAGTTTAGTCGCCTGAGCCGTTTCGCTCCTAGTCTGGTTGCTAATCCAGAGGAGATGACCCGTAGGTTTTGCCATGGTCTAGTTCCAGACATTGGCATTCTTATAGTGGCAAACGGTACGACTGACTACTACCAGAGCCTAGAGTTGGCCCGGAGTATTGAGGAGCGTCTTCTGTCTAGCAAGAGGCCGGCTCCTGTACATCATGAGGGACCGTCCAAGCGTCAGGCTTTCCTGCAGAGAGCGCCGACGCCACCCCAGCAGACTTACCGTCCCCCTACACCACATCATCAGACCACGCCAGTTAGAGCCCCGAGACCCCGGCAGCAGCAGAAGGGAGCTATATGTTCTTTCTGCGGAAGACCAGGGCACGACAGGTCCATTTGCAGGAAGAGATTGGGGTAGTATTTAGTTTGTGGGTCTACCACCCATCAGATTCGGGACTGCCCAGCAGCGAAGCCTAGAGGACCGCTTCCGACTCAGCAGCAAAGGTTTGGGCAGCATCTGCAGCAGCAGAAGGGACCTCAGGGGAAGGTTTATAGCCTAGCCCTTGAGCCAGAGCCGGAGCAGGTTTCGGAGCCGGATTACTTAGCTGATGTCATCACAGGTCATGTTTATTTGCATACTTTTCTAGCTGTATGTTTGTTTGATTCTGGTGCATCTCATAGCTTCCTATCATTAGAGTTTATGCATAAACATCATCTAGTAGCTACACCTACTGCGGAGATTAGTAGAGTGATGACGAGAGGAGGACCAGTGCCTATTAGATCTATCTATAGATGTTCTATTTTCATAGCCGGGAGAGAGTTCAGGAGGCGATTCTTTGTGATGCCACTCCCCGGTTATGATATCATATTGGGGATGGACTGGCTTAGCTATGCCCATGCATCTATAGATTTCCATGAGGGTAGTATTTTGTTCAGTCCCCCAGGCACAGCACCATTCAGTGTCAGGAGGACAGGGCCGGAGATCAGCCTAGAGCCGAACTGTTGTGCGACAGTCGGGGACGCAGCACCGCCACACCCTATCATTAGGGAGTTTATGGATGTATTCCCAGAGGATCTTCCAGGACTTCTGCCTGACAGAGATGTGGAGTTCACTATAGATTTAGTGCCGGGTTCATCACCAGTATCCTGGACTTGCTATAGAGTGAATCCCAAGGAGGCCCTAGAGATGAAAGAGCAGATTGATGACCTGTTGAAAAAGGGTTTCATTCGATCCAGTGCTTCTCCATGGGGAGCACCAGTGCTCTTTTTGCCCAAGAAGGATGGTACAGTCCGGTTGTGTATTGACTATCGGGCCTTGAATGCCATCACCATCAAGAACAAATATCCTCTGTCCAGGATAGATGATTTGTTCGACCAGTTGAGCGGGGCGAAGGTATTTTCCAGGATAGACTTGAGATCCGGGTACCACCAGGTGAAGGTTAGGCCAGCAGACATCCAGAAGACGGTGTTCAATACGAAGTACGGGCAGTACGAGTTTCTGGTAATGCCATTTGGTCTCACAAATGTGCCAGCTGTCTTTATGAACTTGATGAATAAGACATTTCACCAATATTTGGATAAGTTCGTCGTAGTGTTTATCAACGACATCCTGATATACTCGAAGACGCCAGAGGAGCATGCAGAGCATTTGCGGATAGTTTTGGGGATTCTGAGGCAGGAGAGATTGTTTGCCAAATTGTCGAAGTGCAAGTTCTTTTTAGACCGAGTGGAGTTTCTCGGCCATGTAGTCACTGGAGATGGAATCTCGATGGATTCCAAGAAGATTGCTGCAGTTGAGACGTGGAAGGCTCCGACGTCAGTTTCAGAGATTAGGAGCTTTCTGGGTTTAGCAGGCTATTACAGAAAGTTCGTCCAGGACTTTGCTAGGATAGCTGAACCCATGACGAAGCTGACGCGGAAGGACGCATAGTACATTTAGTCAGAGGACTGCCAGACAGCATTTGAGGAGTTGAAGAGGAGGCTGACAACCGCTCCAGTTTCGACATTACCTTCAGGTTCTGGAGGTTTCACCATTTACAGTGATGCTTCTGGGAAGGGGCTAGGATGTGTCCTACAGCAGCATGGGAAAGTGATTGCTTATGCATCTAGGCAATTGCGGACTCATGAGAGGAATTATCCTACCCATGACCTCGAGTTAGCTGCGGTGATCTTTGTACTCAAGTTATGGAAACATTACTTATACGGAGAGCGTGTGAAAATCTTTACTGACCACAAAAGCTTGAAGTATGTGTTCACGCAGAAAGAGCTGAACATGAGGCAAAGACGATGGTTGGAGTTGATGAAGGACTTCGACATCGATTTACAGTATCATCCCGGGAAGGCAAATATGGTGGCAGATGCGCTGAGCAGGCATCCGATGGCATGGTACCTGATGATTGATCGGCATTTGCGGGAGGATCTGGAGAAGCTAGATATCGAGCTAGTTCGCCAGGATCAGTGATACAGATGTTGGCGCTTGACATTCAGTCAGGTTTGATGTAGTAGATCCGGGAGGCACAGTCTACAGATGAGAGCCTTCGCAGACTTCGACCCCAGGCATTAGCTGGATTGCTGGATGACTTCACTATAGCAGAGGATGGATCCCTGAGGCATGGCAGCCGATTGTGCGTGCCGAAGGGAGAGCTGGTAGAGGCAGTCTTGCAGGAGGCGCACCGATCGAGATATTCTATTCACCCTGGTGCTAACAAGATGTACCGTGACTTGCGGGTACATCTTTGGTGGCACGGGATGAAGAGGGATGTATCACGTTTTACCTCGAGATGTCTAGTTTGCCAGCAGGTCAAGGCAGAGCGCCAGAGGCCAGCAGGTTTGTTGCAGCCGTTACCCATTCCCGAGTGGAAGTGGGAACATATTACGATGGACTTTGTTTCAGGGCTTTCTCGTTCCCAAGGAGGGAAGGATGCCATCTGGGTCATCGTAGACAGGCTAACAAAGTGTGCGTACTTCATACCCTTCAAGGTAGGGCTTTCCACCGAGAAGTTGGCGGAGCTATACATGCAGCAGATAGTTCGCGTATACGGAGTGCCGGTGAGCATCGTGTCAGACAGAGACAGTAGATTCACATCCCACTACTGGAGGAGCTTGCAGAAGGAGTTGGGCAGTAGGCTCAAGTTCAGTACGGCGTACCACCCACAGACAGACGGGCAGTCCGAGAGGACGATACAGACACTGGAGGATATGCTGAGGACCTGCGTGCTGGACTTCGGAGGATCATGGGAGAGCCATCTGCACTTGGTAGAGTTTTCATACAACAACAGCTACCAGGCCAGTATTGGTATGTCTCCTTTTGAGGCGCTATATGGACGACGATGCCGTACACTGCTCTTTTGGGATGATGTCGGAGACAGAGTTATGCTTGGGCAAGAGATGATCACGGATGTAGCAGAGAAAGTCGGGATGATCAGAGACAGGCTCAGAGTAGCTCAGGACAAGCAGAAATACTGGGCTGATGCTAGTCGCAGACCGATGGAGTTCGCAGACGGTGATATGGTGCTAGTGAAGATATCACCTACTAGAGGGACGATCCGGTTCGGACGAGGAGGGAAGCTGAGCCCCAGATACATCGGACCATTCGATATACTTGGCAGGATCGGAGAGGTAGCTTACCGGGTTGCACTTTCACCCAACCTAGCAGGAGTTCACGACGTCTTTCACGTATCTCAGCTGAGGAGATATGTTCCAGACCCCAGTCATGTGCTAGATCATTCAGAGTTGGAGGTCGGACCAAGCCTTACAGTTTTTGAGCAGCCAGTGGAGATATTAGACATGAGAGAGAAAAGACTGAGGAACAAGGTTATACCCCTAGTACGAGTAGCTTGGAGCCGTCACTCCCCAGGTGAATCTACTTGGGAGAGGGAGTCGGACATGAGGGAGAGATACCCTTACTTGTTCGATCCAACCGCTGCGAGGGAACCACCCGTTCCCGCTTGATGCCTTAGAGGTTAGTTTCGATCATAGCCTTAGTCATTTGATTGCAATACTTGCTATGATAGAATATTGTCGGGTCTTCAATCCTTGTGAATTTCGAGGACGAAATTTTTCAAGGAGGGAAGACTTGTAAGCCCCTGATTTTCAAATTCATTTTTAATTAGTGTTAATTAAATTTTTATGACATTTATAGCCTTAACTAATTTTTAAGAATTTTTAGGAATTTTTCTAGAATTTTTAAATAATTTTAAATGAGTTTTTAAATACAAAATATTAATTTGCAATTTTTCTAAATTATTTTAATATCAGTTTGTAATTTTTTGAATTATTTTATAGTCAGTTTGCAATTAAATTAATTAAGGAATGCAAATTCTAATTTGCATTTATAGCTGTGGGGACCTATATGCAATTCCTAAATCTATGGGGGCTTTTTGGCTAAACTACCTAACCCCCCCCCCCCCGACCGAACTCTCTCTCTCCTCTGACTCTCACCCACCCCCGACGACTGCCCCGACCGACCACGACCGGCTGACCCCGCCGAATCCGGCTGCCCCCACCGCCCTAAAACCCTATTTAAACCCCCCCACACTCCCCAGACCAAAACCCTAACCCTAGATTTCCCCCACGACCAACCGTCGCCCTCCTTCTTCCCTACTTCCCTACACCGAAACCCTAACTCCGGCGAGACCCCCAGCGCCGCCCCTACGCCGAGCACCACCGCCCGCAACCACCACCGATAGGTTCGCCGCGCTGAGCCGCGCCCAGCGCCACCCGACCGCCCTGACCACGACGCCTCCTCCGCCCGGTCGCCACCCCAACAACAGCCCCTCTCCGGACACGTATGTGTCAGTTGTGTTTTCGTGTCTCCTTTGTGTCTCGTTTTCATGTGGACGACTCGCCAGGACACGGGGATGTTCGTCCAGTAGCTGGACACGTGATTCAGTGTTCGTACGTGTCGTGCGTAGCACGGACATGAGAAACCCTGTGTCCTTAACTGTCAGGACACAGGACAAATATTTATTAATTTTTTTATATAAATGCTAACCTAAACTAAATAAAACTAACCTAAGGTCTAATCCTAACAGTCGGGCCAACTGGCCCACTGGCCAGCGCGCAATAAATAAACCCCTCCCCCCCCCCCCCGCTCTGTTGGCTCGAGTTCGAGCCCCCTTTCTGTTCTCTTTTTCTGTTTTCTTTTTCTTTTCTTTTTCCTTTTGTTTTGTATATATATTTATATATATATGTATATGTATATATGTATTAATGTATGTATATATATATGTATACTGTTTTTAACAGTATTTTATATATATGTATATATACTTTATAGTTAGTAAATTTTATGTATATATGTTAGTATATATGTATATATTTTTATGTGTATATATATTTTTATGTGTATATATATATTATATATATACACTTTATAAATAAGAATTTTCTTGTATATATATATATATTTGTATATATATATAGATACTTTACAATTAAGTATTTTCCCTATACATAGATATATGTACTTTCAACATATGTATGTATATATTTATTTTGAACTTTATTTAAATATTAATATTATTTTTGTACTTTTACCAAGTTATATTTTTATTGTATTTAAATTACTGCAACCATTTGGTGTCCAAGCCTAGCATGGGTATTTGGGCTCAAATGTGTTTTCACACATTCAAGACCTGTACAAGTCATATTGGACTTGATTCATGGCCTTGGGTCCTGTATTTGAACTTTGGTTCAAATTATATACATGGACAAAATACGCAGATAATTAATTATTGTGTGCAATGATATTTTTGATTTTCTAAAAATACTTAAAGTACTGCTAAAATTATGGGAAAATATTTTTTAGATACTATGTTAAGTTAGCTAATTTAGTATAATTTTTGTAGTATTTAATTTACTGTTTTGCCACTAGTTTGGCATATGAAACCAAAACTCATTTTCTGTATACTTAGAAAAACTGATTTTTATAAAATACTTGTACTGGTTAATAAATTCCAGAAAAATTATAATAAATTTCTATGATTAACAAAGATCACTTTGGTACTTTACTTTAAGAAAAACTAAGCTTTTTGTCTACTTCAAATTGTTAGAACACAATAATCTTTTGATCTATTTATTGATTAATTACGACTTGTAGCTTTTTGTGTTATTTGGAGTTTTAGTCGTGTTGAACCCCATCCCTCACTAGTGTAAAGACCCTAGAAAGTTAGTTAACATAGTGTGTCACCCCATATTGGTCTCCTATGCCAAGTCATCATTTTGCCTAGGTGCCCAGTCACAAGTCGTATTTCACCAATTAGTGTCCTAGTGTTTTAGCTTAGTGTAAAAACTAAGTTATTGTATTTACTTCTACAGCGACGAGTTACCGGACATCCATAGCACTGTTATCGCAGCTTGTTTTGTTTTACTTTGCTAGAGGCAAGTACTTTCTACGAACTTTACATATTGTCACATAAATGAACTACAAACCCCACTATGTTAAATACTGATCCTTGGGGTAGCAAGTTAGATCTCTACATGTTGTACTTCCAGTTACTACCATGCTTAGAACAGTCTTGATGTATCTCTCACATGATTAGAATATGGGTTATGGGGAAACTGATAGTATTATACGTGATCACGACCCCCCTACAGTAGCGAGCGAGGTCGCATTTTATATGCATACCTTGCCGCAGGCCATTATCCCGTATTTCTGTACGGATGTACACCTATGCTTGTTGACTTGTACGTATGTATATTTTATTTACATGTACCATAGTACATTGTACATCTATTGACCGATCACGTACTTGCTACAGTTTTAAACATTACATATACATCTGTCTCTATGACATATGTGTCATTGCCATGATAGACTATGTGATGCCATGCTTTCCAGTTATTTTCTCTTATGTTCATTTTCATGTTTTATATGCTAGTTTGCTAGATTTAGTACTTGCTCCCTCCTGACAGGATAACGTTGTAGGTGTCCTTACTGAGGAGGAGTTACTCTGTGACACATACTATGGAGATACTGCCGAGGACCCGGCTCTGCTTTACGAGGATGTTCCTACGGGGAACCTCGCCTAGTTGTCTTTTGTTTACTTAGACTTTTGAGAGTAGACATGTATTAGACTATATCATTTTGTAACTGGATATGTATCCAGTTTTACATTTCAGTTTACTTGTACTTGGATATTTTACTATATACGACGACTTTTGTGTTTGGAGCATTTATGATTCTTCTTCACTTATAGAACTGTTAGTACATTTAGTCTTATCCTGTTGTCTTTAGAACAGCTTACTACGTTTTATCTCAACGTAGGCTGGGCATGACTCGGCCTGGCCCAACAATTTGGGTAGCGGGTCGTGACACAAATCCACTACAAGAATATTGAAAATAAAATAAGAAGATAAATGAGTCCATGCTCACAAGAACACTGGAGGGTCGATCTTTGAATATTCCGTTGAAACTACTCCAACTTCTGACCCTGGTCTGTAGATCTCTAGATAACTATAATTGTTTAAATCTGAAAAGTGTCCAAGCCCTCAGTGGGACGAAACAAGATACATAATATACGAGCTTAAGCTAACAATATATAACATGCAGAAATAGAAGCATGGTATAATTAAGGTATACTACTACAACTAAACCGTCTAAGCAATTGAGGACAACATTCAACACTTGGGCTGACTGACTCGGGGTACACGGGTAGCGCTCAATCAAATCGCTAGCAATAACTCATCGGGTAGTGCTCATCTCAAGACACTTGTCACACCCCAGTCCCAAAATATACGAGACCAGGCCACATGGCAATGGCCAGCTACGTATTCAAACGGACTCAAGTCCAACTCGAATACATATAAGTTGTCAAGTGTCCAAATATCCATATTATACAACCACAAATTCTACTAAAACTACTAAGAAAACTATATATGAAATACTACTGAAGGATGATAAGAAGACATTAACTAATGATACCTGAAAGAACAATCCAAAGAAGTATCCCCAATCTCCTATGTCAGATCTAAGCGTATATATACCTGGAAGGAAACCAGGTCCTCAGCAGAACGTAGCAAGATACATAATATACATACCGAAATGAAGTGTATAGTAAATAACATGTGAAGGAAGAAACATGTGAACCAGGTAATAAACATGGATCAAGGTAATAATCAGGTGATCCGGTAATACTATAACTAGGCAAACCATCTAGTATGTATGAAATGCACTTGAGGACAACGTTTGACGCAGGGGCTGTCTATGGGATCATATATATATATATATATATATATATATATATATATATATATATATATATATATATATATATATATATATATATATGCAAATGACCTCTAGCCTAGTGGTTACGAGAGATGCATGCGGCCCGAGTGGTCAGGAGTTCGAATCCCAGTGGGAGCGATTCCAGAAACAATTTACCTGGTTCCAAAAAAATTATATATATATATATATATATATATATATATATATATATATATATATATATATATATATATATATATATATATAGTACTCGTGCAGTGGCACTCCCTCTAGGCACCTGTCATGCAGCAGCAACATCGAGCCCCTAACACCTAGTGACTGTCCTCCCATCCAATGATATTGTCTGTGTCGCATCCACAACACGTCCATCCTGACTCTAACAAATGATAAGTCCACGAATCCAGTCAAACATGTACACAGAAAAATAATCATCAAGTAAATGTCCAGAGATCATCAACAAGCCACATATTTGTCATGTATCGTGAGTCCGTGTCTCAAGCCTAAGTGTCAGCAGGTATAATCATGATAGCATACTGATAATAAACAGGTAAAGCATGTACAGTATATCCAGTGTGATCGACAGATAAAGAATATAAGTATGTAAATACTGTAAATCAAGTAGGCAAGGTATACTTGCCTGGAGTTGTACTGTGCTGAGACTGCAGTACCAAAGTCTATCTCAGTATCCATGAGAATCGTACTCCATGCAAATATCTATCAACCCATTTCACAAACAAATATATATCACACACTAAAGTACACGTATGATTATTAACTCCCACCTAGGGAGCTTGGGTCATTCTAGTCACCTATTACCTTTTGTTATCTAAGACACTTGTAATTATATCGTCTAGAACTAGGTCACACTAATTGCTATAATAATTATTTGCTAATAATATGAATTGCAAGTTGTAGGTTTGAAACATCAAGTTTGTACCTCGTTATTCATACTGTAAAATCTAGGGGTGTGCATCGGTCGGTGGTCGACCTATTTAGTCACAACGAAGTCGAACCGAAGTTAATCGGTTTGAAAATAAGCAAAACCAAACCAAACCAAACAACTGGTCGGTTCGGTTTTGAAACCGACCGACTTGGTTCGGTTTGGATCAGTTCGACTTGATCGGTTTTGATCACACAAAAATGGACTGTCATTAATATTTTTGGTACTTATGCTTATTTTGTTGTGTAAAACTTTAGTCATCACGGGAAAACATGTAATAAGTGTCAATCAATGACAAGAAAAAAATTTCATATTCATTCAACTAACAGCAGCATAACAGTGATGGAACGCAAAAATATGCATTCAACAAACAGCAGCTTCAGCTTGCACTTTGCAGCATTGCACAGTAATTTGTAATAGTAAAATTAGAGCCGCCACTCCTCTTTGAGAGAGGGAGAGGCTATTTCAATCGATCCAATATCCAAGTAAGTTAGTAATCCAATCCTAATTATTTAACACCCACATAGGGTTTGGTTTGGTTCGTTTCAGTTTTAAACGGTTTTTGGCATAACCAAACTGTGAACAGAACCGAATTGGTCGGTTTTAAAAAATTTGCAGCCGAACCAAACAGACCGAACTATTGGTTCTTTTTAAAATCGATCGGTTCAGTTTGGCTCGTTCGATTTAGTCAGTTTGACTTAATTATGCACAGCCCTAGCGAAACCTACGATACATGAATCGAGACAAGATAATCAACCGCAATGTTAACAATCTTATCTTGACGATCCATATGGTCACCTTGTCAATTTCAGCGATGTGAGATCGCTGGAATTGACTGATCTCAGTTTTGTTACAAGAATTCTGAAATACGAACATAATAAGAATTAATTACAATTAACGGTGATTACATAAAGAAAAATCCACAGACGTCGTCAGATATGAAACATACATCACCAACATGTCCAGAATGGTCGAATTAGCTAGATAGCCTATCCGTAAGTCCAATTTGGATACATGAACAAAACGGTAATTTTAGATCAAAACGATGTCCGTCGTTGGGTACTTTGTACTGAAAAATATGTCAGGATAAAAATCCACTAAATCTAGCAAATTATATGTCCACAAGTTCAGAATGATGATATGAGTCTGTGAGCCCCCTGAATTTTAGGGATTTTTTTCAAATATTCTAAATGAATTATTTTCGATAATTTATTATTATTTAATTATTTTTTTGATCATTAAATGCTCTTTTCCGTAACTTTGATTTCTGGAACGTCAGAGATGTCAATTTTGGGAAACTTCCTTCACGAGTTTGTACTAGATAAGATTATCTTCATTTTGATATATTATGTTCCACTGTTCCCTTGTGCTCTTTTTGCATCGCGTAACTTTCGGATCAATTTAGGCCAATTGATCATCTACCTTAAAACATGATCCAACTTCCAATCTAATTTCAGGATCCGACATCGGTCCAATCTAATCGACCCAATATATGGTTCTGCTCTATTTTGAGTCTACTATGTACGTGCCACTTGCGTGCCAGCCAATTGATCTCCTGCATGCTCTTATTTCACCCATGATTATAAATGACTTAAATTTGTAATTATGACTAAACCTAGCCCAAACTTGACCAAACTTGACCCAACACCCAACCCAATTCTATGTAGGCCCCTCTCATGACTACCCAAACACCCCACACAATTTCTCTCTCTACTTGTGTAGATATTTCATTATCTCTCTCCCGATTTAATAAATATTTCTTTCTCTCTCTTTCTAATATATATATATATATATATATATATATATATATATATATATATATATATATATATATATATATATATATATATATATTTTATATATATATATATATATTTCTTTCTCTCTCTTTCTAATATATATATATATATATATATATATATATATATATATATATATATATATAACAAAATATATATATATAACAAAATATATATATTTTGTTATATATATATATATATATTATATATATATATTATATATATATATATATATATATATATATATATATATATATATAAAATATATATATATATATATATATATATATATATATATATATATATATATATATATATATATATATATATATATATATATATATATATAACAATATATATAACAAAATATATAACAAATATATATATATATATCTACTCACACAAAAACTCACCCCCCATCACCATCAGCATACAACCCCCCCAAGCCGACCACTCTATCTCAACTTTCTATCTCTCTTTCTCTTTCTACTAATCTCACACACACACTCTCTCTCTCTCTCTTCTATAATATCCCACTCTCTCTGTCTCTCCTCTAACACTCATAAACACCTCACCCCCATCACCATACCAGCACACCCCCTCTCCCATCACAACCGACACCCCCCTCTCTCCTCTCCTTCTTTATTTTCTTTCTTCTTCTCTTCTTCATCCTCACGACACCATTACCCTCACCATTATCACCTACACCATCATCTTCCCCATCACCAACATCATTTTCACCATTATCTCCATCTATATTCTCTTTCTTCTCCTTCTCCTCCTCCTTTCCCGTGGCCTGCTGAGTAGCAGCAGCTGCAGCAAGTGCAGCACCAACAGCTGCAACTGCAGCTCCGGCGGCTGCAGCAGCCGCACGGCGTCGGCGACGGCCGCGTGGTGCCGCCACACCCCGTGCACCCCCGACGAACCCCCGGTAAGGTTTCCATGTCGTGCGCCCTCGCCCCCGGCGCGTGAAACGGGCGATTCGTGCGTTTCGCACGGGATTTCGCCGTGACGCGCGATTTCGAATTTTAGAATATACGCCTCGTCGCAGCAACTTTGTACGTATTTTTTGGACGATCCGACCGTTGGATCGTCAATCCGTTTCTTCCTTCTCCATCTCGGTATATACCCCTTCACCCCTGTCATGTTTCAGCCGTTAGTTCTGTCGTTTGATAGATCAAAATCGGCCACCAAGTTAACCCTTTAAATTATGTATATTTTGGACAGTTTTGTGGAGCCAACTTTATGGACTCGTATCTCCGTCATCGCAGCTCCGTTTTGTGTGCCACCAGTTCCTGTGCATAGCTGATATAACCATCTTCTTGCCCCTCAAGTTTTGTTTCATTATGAGCTTGTTTGACTGGTGGAATTTGACGCCAAAGTTGGTCGTCCGAATTCGTAATTTCCAACTTATAAAATCCTAATTTTGAACCCGGAACTCCGGATTCAATTTCTACTTGTGACATTGTTATGGCACGAATTCATACAAAGTTTGTTTGATTTGGAGGACGTGGACCCCGACAGACATTTCGGTGCAAGACGGGCCCTACAATCCGAGTCAACGGGCCATTTTAAGATCGGCTCATCGGAATCCAATTCTGGATGTACCGTTGAGTTCGTATCATCATTATGGACTCAATGAGATATACTTTGCTAGATTTAGTAGACTTTGGTTTCGGCACGCATTTTTGTGCAATCGAATTTTAATATCCGGATCAACGAACCATTTTGAGATCGGGTCAACGGAATCCAATTTCGGATATATCATTGGATTCGTATCGTCATTCTGGATTCATGGATATATAATTTGTTAGGTTTAGTGGAATTGTATCCTTGCATATTTTTGGTGCAAAGTGGGTCCTACACGGATATCGTTTTGATCCGAAATTACCTTTTTGCTCATGTATCTAAATTGGATTATGGGTAGACTATTCTAGCTATTTTGACCATTCTGGACACGTTGATGATGTTTGTTTCATCATCCGACAACATCTGTAGACTTTCTCCCTTATCTATCACCATTTGTTATAATCCTTCTCTTTTTGGTTTGTATTTTTAGATCCGTGTATCGAAATTGAGATCCATCGATTCCAGTGATTTCACATCACTGAAATTGATAAGTTGACCATGTGGATGATTATAGAGACTAGTTTTGACCTAGTTTAACCTAGAATGGACCCAGTTTGACTGAGTTTAACCTAGAATAGGCCTAGAAGCATAGAATTAATGTATTTATATATATTGTTACTCTAGAACACTAAGTAACTCTGTAAATTCATATTGTCTCTGTGACGTCGGTTCAGGCATAGACCCTCACTTATTGCTCAGGACAACAGGCGAGTACATTCTCTGATAGTTTTTATTGTCTTGATATCTACTATATCCGATTCAGTTGTAGTGTTTTACTTGATTTTCGACATGATGGTATACGTCGTAGTATACGTCGGATCCTGTCATGAGATGTCATTCCTGGATTACCATGGTATATTGATACATTGTTCGTCTTATTTCCTGTACTTGTATAGACGCCGATTCCTAAGGGGATTTGCTACCCTCTTAGAGAATCCTGTATCATGACGTGACAAGTCCGGATCTATATACTATTCGTGAATGGGGAGCTATTAGAGGTTATGTGATCAATACCTCTCATGTATTTCTATTACTACTTGCATCATAGCTTTACCCTCGCCTCACGTAGGGTAAAGCCTGACATGTGTTACTACTTGCCTCATAGCTTTCCATTGTGGCCGGCCTGATCTTGTTTTTCTTGTATTTCCTGACTCATAGCTGGTCAAATGGAAGAGCCTGATCTTGACCCAAGCCGATGACATAATGCTCTAATATCTTAAGGCACCATTTATGTTTATATTATACATCTGTACCGTTCTACATTCCAGTATTTCATACCCTGACATGATATCTAGTTTTATATATCCTGTTTATATTCCAGTCTTGATATTTTATCTTGTGTTTTATTATAATTGTCTCTTATAGAATTTGTCAATTCACATAGAACTGCTGTTAGTTTATGTACTCGTTTCCATCCTGACTGGATACGTTGACAATATTTTTAGGAGTTATTATGCCCTCATTATTGGACTACATGATGATGCTAGCTGAGGCTGATCTTGATATTCTTTCACCGTGAGTTGTCTCATAGGAGTTCTAGGTCTGGTAGTTATTTTAGTTTTGTTATTATTATTTTCCTCCATTTCATTTCTTGTCTCATATGATCCTTTGTAAATTCTAGTTGTTCTAGTGATATTATTATCTTCTTGTCTTATCTTTCTTAGCATTTGTGATGTGATATGAGTACCTTTATAGTTGTGGATCTTTTAGATGTTGTAGTTAGTATCGGGTACTTGACATCGTTCTACCGTCGATACTGTGGCATAGGCTGGGCATGGCCCACGTATTCGTACCCGTATATCCGGGTGCGGGTCGGGACAGAGTCTAACGATATATCCGGAATTAGATTTCGATGAACCAAACTCAAAATGACTCGTTGACCCGGATTGTAGGATTCGATTTGCACCGAAATGTGTGTCGAGGCCACGATGCTCCAAACTCAGCAAATTATATATAAATTTTAGGTAAAACGATGCCACGAGTCCACTAGTGGCGTCATAATTGGAATTCGGAGTCTCGGGTTCAAAATTAGAATTTTACAAGTTAGAATTTACGGTTTCGAGAGGCCAACTTTGGCATCGATTTCAACCAACCAAATGACATCCAATGAAGCTGAAATTTTTACGACACGAGGATGGTTATACCTGTTGTGCAAAGGAGTTGGTGGTTCGTCAACCTAAGCTTGACGAGAGAGAAACAAATCCGCGAAGTTGACTCCACAAAACTGTCCAAAAATAATACAATTTAAACGGTCAACTTGGTGGCCAATTTTGATATATCAAACGATCAAACTAACGGTTGAAATTTTAGGTGAATGAAGGGGTATATACCGAGTTGAGACGAAAGAATCGAATCGACGATCCAACGGTCGGATTGTCCAAAAGATACGTCCAAAGTTGTTGTCCCAAAACACGATCCTGGATTCGATTTCACGCGCGAATCGCCCATTGTACGCGTCGGGGAGGTCAACAATAGTCAGGGGGTTCGTCGGAGCACGCATCGGGGCTAGGAAGGTGGTTGCATGGCGTACGGCCAACAGTACACGTGCTGCACTCGTGCCCAAGCGTTGTTGCTCCGCGCTGCTACCGTAGCCGCGTGTCGGTGCTGTCATATGGCACTGCCACTGGCAGCGGCAACACGGTGGTGTCGCAACCCGGGGGCGACGATCATGATAGCTGTTGCCATGAAGAGGGGCAGCAACAGCTGCTCGAGAAGTGCAGCAGTAGCTGCTGCTATCGCTCGACTTCAAGCCCGGACCGCACGTGCGTGCGGTAGCCCAACTCCGCCTAGGTAGCGATAAACTCGATCTGGCCTAGCACAGATGGCTGCTGCAATGGCCACAGCTACGGAGCCTAAGGTGGTGATGGATAGATATGGAGGAGAGGAGATAGCTGAAGGAGGTTGAGATGGGTGAAGTTCTCCTATGATAGAGGCAAACCTACTTAGAGGGGAGGGTTGGCTAATCGAGTGGTTGGAGGCTAGGTTTTGGCTTGAGAGCTCCAGATGCTTGCTAGGGAGTACATGGGTGTAAGGGGCTCAGTTGCATGGAAGTAGTATGCGACAACATCAAGAAGAAAAGGGACTGTTATGTTTTTCTTTTCTAGCATTTTCAAAGGGAATGCCAGCCATGTGGGAAACCAATTGTGAGCGAGGAGTGCTAGCCAAGTGTTAAATTTGAATATTGCTAGTACGGGTGTAGTACTGGTATAATGTTGTGTGTAATGCCCCGCTCCGCGCGAGGCATTTGGGTTGGCTTGTTGGATGCTATCAGAATGTTGGACCGTGACTTATGTTGGGAATCAGGAGAATTGAGACTGATACAGTCTCTCTTAGCTGGCTAGACAGAATGGGTATTAGAACGTAGCTCACTGATGGAGCTACGCTTAGTAGAATTGTGTGTGATCGGAACAGGAAGACCCTTTGATGCAAGTGAGTGGAACTATCTTTCCTCCTCCTTACTCCTTCATGCTTAATAAAATGGAGTATTGAAATGCTATAAACTGTCCCTAAATGTCCCATGTTTTAGTTGCTGAATAATGGAGATGCTTATGCTGAGAATTATTGAAATGTACAACACATGATCATTGAACTGCTAAATGAATCACACTTGAACTGCTAATGTGACTTGATGCCTGAGAATGAATTGATAACGCCCCTTTATGCTTAGCTTTGCCTGAACAAGTAGAACACTTGAATAATGAGATGCCTTATGAATGATAGAATAAGAAATGAACTGGCTATGCTATCGACCCAATGAACTGAATGAAACACTAGAATCATGTACTTTCTGCATAACTGTTGCCTGTTTCCTTATAAGCAATGAAAGAAAGAATAACGTTCCTATGAAATGAATGAAATGTTGCAGGTCTTATTAAGATGAACGAAATATTGTTTGTTCCTCTTAGACTCTTAGAAAGGAATGATATGAGATACGTTGCAATAAAGCAATGAATGAGAAATGATAAAGTTGGGATCGTTGAGATTACCAAATGAAATGATGGTAATGATGAAATGAATAAGTCATTGAATATGACTAATGATGCACTGTTGCATTTACTTTTCTTAATATATTTTACCATGCGATTATGTTCACAACCGAGTCGAACACGCATTCGCATGGTCATGGACAACTTGTATACAAGGTTTGAGTTTTAATTTCCTCGAACGGTACCGGGGCGCCGGGACCGATCGGCCTAGGAGAAAATAATGATGAGTGCTGTGGGAGCACAGATAATGCGGGGTGGTATAGAGGCTCGCCACCTACTATGCTGACCACATTATCTTGAAATGAAATGAAATGAAAAGAGTCCATATGGTTTAACAACACCCGTGACCATGTAGTCAGGATGCACGCTTGTAGCTCCCCATCCCAGAAATTTTGAAATATTTTATTTTATTAATTATTTTATTTAAATTGTGATTTTTAGACTGTATATAAAGGGTGTATACACCATTATAGATCTATTGCATTTTGATTATTATTATTTATTACTAAGTTATTGAGGTGATTATTATATAATATTAGTATTATTATTGGTTATGGTAGTTTGTTGTTATTATTATTATTAGTATTATTTTTATTATTTGTACTGTTATTAATATATTGTTCTTAAATTGTATTATTATTACTCGTCTTTTTCAATAATTCATTATCAAATAAATTATACACATATAGATATATATATAGGTATATAGTTGTGCATATTTATAAGCTATATACAAGAAATTATTATTAATATTATGGTTATGGAATATATCCATATATATATATATATATATTTTTTTTTATATATATATATATATATATATATATATATATATATATATATATATAAAATATATATATATATATATATAAGAAAAAGAAATAGAAAAAGAAAAAGAAATAGAAAAAGAAAAAAAAAGTAAAGCAATAGCAAACCAGCACTGGGCCAAGCCCGAGCTGGGCACCCCCAAAACCATGTGAACCCGAGAGGACCCGCCCCCTCCCCTTACGCGAACCCGAGGATGCCGACCCGCGGTGTATATATAGAATATGAGCGAGGGATCGAGAGAGGTGTTGATCTTGAAACCCTATTTATAAGCCGCGCCACCACCTCTGACTCACAGACGACCTCTCCCCGACCCTGCGCGCCGCCGCATCTGTGCCGGCCGGCCACCGCCACCGCCACCGCGCCAGGGCCGCGCGCGCAACATGAACAGAGCAATGACAGCAGTAGCAACCACCAGCGAAGCCACTTTCGCAACGCGATTTCGACCACGTCGCTCAACCAAACCCCATTCCGTTTGATCAGGTACGAACCCTATCTATACCTCTTCAACCCCGTAGAATAACTTTAGCGTAAATCGAATTGAAATCAAGCGAAAGATCGACACAAAGTTGGTCGAATCTGTTCAGAAACATAGTACTTGACAGTCCTTGAACCTATGTTGGAGGATCAATCCCGATCAATCCAGCGACCATTTTGGTAAACCCTCTGAACAGTGTTTGAAGACAACATGTAGGGCTTCATAACCTAATTTGTAGTTTCGAATTTTATCAACTGGGTGCAAAGAAATCAGTTTTCAAAGTTCGAGAAAAATAGGTTTAAAAACAGTTTTCAAAATTATAAAACCTTCGATACGACGTGCGTCCCGCCATTCCGGGCGACGTGGTCGCGAACCGAAATCATCGAAAGCTACGTAATGGTTTCGTGGACGTGTGGGCTTTGACGGAATTCAAATTGGTCATGTGCACGACGAATTTGATGCGTATCCGTCGAAATTTTCCGTATTGGCCTCTGTGCAAACTTCTCAATTACTTTGTGCACGCTCGTCAGATCGAGACAAAACTTGCGCCAACAGGATCGTATCATTTTTTAGTCATGTATGCCAAGTTTGGTCTAATTCTGAGACAGTTGAATCGGAATACCGTTTTGTGGTCCCCACGGTCCGACTCAACGGACGATTTTGTGCACGGCCCGCCGGAATCCAACTTTGGACATACGGTTGGGTTCGTATCGGAAAACCGGACCTGTTGACGTATAGTTTGACGACTTTAGAGACCATTGACTCTGGCACATTTTTCGGTGCAAAGCGGGTCCAACGACGGATATCATTTTTGCCCAAAATTACCGTTTTGCCCCTGTGTCCAGAATTGGACTTAAGGACAGTCAATCCTAGCTAATTTGACTATTCTGAGAACGTTGGTACTGTTTATTTCAGCATCTGGAGACTTCTGCATGTGTTGACTGATTGTGGCTCATTGAGTGGTATAGTATTATTGGTTCCACCAGCTAAGGACCTCAGGCAAGTGCACTTTCTGATTGCTTTCGATTCATAGTAGTCTTTTCATTTCATGTTATACATATATCTTGCTGCTTGTTGACACGCTCATCACACGGAGTAGTCGGGAGAGAAAATATCTTAGTAGACATGTGGACTACCCAGAACTATCCCATGAGTCTATTCTTGAATAATAGCAGCTGCACACGACACGTGCAGTGTGCCGGATTTACCCCCTAGCCGTTCACATGTCGAAACAGATATTTCACACCATATAGGTAGATGTCTTTTATTTTTTCCTTTTCTTCTCCACCGTACCATGTCATCAGTACTTTTCAGTTTTTATATCTCATATGTTATTTTCATGTCTTGTTAATTCTATTGTGTTTTCGCATTGCCGTCGGCTTGTGTACTTGTTCCATTCCTGACTGGAAACCAACATTTTTCAGGTTTAGCTGCGATCACTCTTAGCACTGGGAAGACATGGGTATGCTGAGGCCGACCTAGATAGTGGAACTAGTTGTCATTTTCATTAATTGTGAGAACTTTGTATTTTCCTTTAAATATAAATCTTGTAAATGTGTAATAAACTTAGAAATGTGAATGAGCAGCAAATATTATATTTTGTGATTTTGAGTATTTATTTCTTGCGGGCTTGACGGCGTTCTACCGTCGACTCTGCGACGTAGGCTGGCTTGGATACGTCTCGTATCCGGAAAAGCGGGTACGGGTCGTGACAACGCTAATGAATATTTTGTGTAGGCAGAGTAAGTATATCTGATAACCTGTATTTGATACAGGTACGAGGGAGTTGGCTATCGGTAAGAAATTACTTAAGTGTGATATACTCAATATCTGTGTTGGTTTAACTTGCGTGCTTAACGTGCCAAATAAATGATGTTGTATGTAGCCTTTCAGTATGAGAACCTGCTTAACATGTTAAATTCAGTATGCTAGAAAGATGCCATGCTATAAACATTGCTCAAACATGACATATATGCTAAGTGATGCTTGAAGTGAGAATTGTCATAACATGTTTAAGATGTTAATGTTAACGGTGCTTAAATGATGTCTTTGCATGATAACACCAAGAATGCTATAATGATACGTCCACATGAATATTGTAAAAGAATATGTTTACATGCTTCACTATGAATATTGCCCATGAACTGTGTCACGACCCGATCCTAAATTTTTGGGTCGAATCGGATCATGCCCAGCCTGCACCGTTGTGAGACGGCGGTAGTAAGCTGTATCCAATTGCAGGTAATCACAACAACACAATATATTTGTCACAACTTCTAAAATTACGAATATTAAAACTTATCCAACAAAAAGATTCATTTGATACATCTGATAAAATAAACTGTCTTTTAATCCAAACATCAAAACTAAAAAGAAATGTCATCATTTAGAAAGTTGGCTCACCAGCTCCGAGATCAACATTGTCCGATTGGGACTCTGGCAGCACAGCTGGGTAAAGCTCAGGATCGTAATAGCTATTAATAAATAGCTCTGCATCATCAATGGAACCTATTGGGAGTGGAAAATCCAGTCAGGAAAGGAGCAAAGTACAATTATGAAAATCTAACAATTTAACTAATAATTAGAAATTTGTAATTTAAACAGTTTGAAATACTTGAACAATATTTTCCAGCAATTTTCCACAATTGAAAACAATGTGATTTGAGTATGTAATGCTTATGACCGGCTTGGGTTGTACAATAGTATCCTAGTGATACGATACGGCTTATCCCCGTGTGAAAAAGGAGTAAGCTCGCCCAATTTATGCAATATGAAGGTATTGGTCATAAAACACTACACTACTCCCCCAATCCCACATTCAATAACAATTAATACTCTATGAGAGAGTTTCGTGTAGCAATGTGGTTTAATCTTGCAATATTATAATTAATAATTAAATTGAAAAATAAACATAACCGTACTTGCCTTAGTTTATAACTAGATTTGAAATTGATACCGGGGAAGAAGTCAGACTCGTCCTCGAAATCCTACAGTTGAGAATCCCTTCTTAGAAACATATTTGAACCATATCTAGATGTTCTAGTTATAATCTCTAAAATTTGATCATAGTCAAGTTTTATGTTATTCTATCATAGCACGCGTATCGATGCGATTTACTATTAATAATTTACGAAATAAAAGTCAATTTAATATTTTATTGGAAACAATGGTAGTTACAGGTTATTTGGCAAAACTTGGTATTTTCATAATATATATAAAACTAGTCTTTTTTTTTAATGAGAAATCATGAATTTGTTAAATTACAAACTTGTAATTTTACTATCTATTTAATGTGAGAAAATCTTATAAATTTTTTATAATTCAAAATAATATTCTTTTAATATTTTACACGTCTACGACAAAACCAATAAAACCAGAAAAAAAAAAAGTTAAAAACTACTCTACACAAATACAGGACCACAGAAATAAAGATAAAAACTGGGCTTATGCCCTTACAAATTATTACATCAATTAAATAAAATACTGTTGATCTCTGAACGCCGGAAAGTGGTCCATTCAGCAGGCCGAGGCCCTGCACTCAAAAATGCTATTGGCCAGTAATACGTTCTAAAATAATTATTTAATTTAAAGATATAAAAATACGGTAAGTCTCAGACTTGGTCCAAAATTTCATGTTGCATTCTAGCTTATGCCTCAACGTCCGAAAATTCTGGTTTCGTTTGCATTACGCAAGTACCCAAAATATTATCCGAAAGCCAAACAATAACAGTTAAATGACTATAGTTGAACTCAAGAATAAACCAAAAGGTTTTCAAATATTTTAGAAAAAAATGGGCAGCATCTCCTTTGTAATCGAGATAACCCAATAATGGGAAAATACAACCAAAATATCCCAAACTCAGAAAGAAATCCACAGAGTTTAAGCCATCTATATTTGAGTTTCAACAGAACTCAATCCGAGAATCCGAAAAATATCGAAGTCGAAATCAGAAGCAAACCCGACTATTCCAAATCAAAGTCGAAAACATCAGATCCAACCCTGAATAGGAACCAGAATATTAAACCCAAAATTCACAGCATAAAGTCCGAAATTAAATTGGAAACCCAACGAACTAATTCTGATTCAGAAATCAGAACTAAAATATACAACAATCGAATTCCATATCTGGATTAAGACCGTATCATCATCGACACCATGGGAGGGACACAGGAACACAGGGAAATATACCTCGGATGCTCGGCTAGAGCTCTCAGGTGAAAATTAGGAAAGAAAATCGAAATCTCGCGAACTCGGAATAATCCAGAACACGTGGACAGCGCTGGAATAGCACGATCGCGACCACGGGGAGTGGATCGGAACCCGCAAAGTGCTACGGACAAAGGATCAGGGCACGGGCGGCCGGATCAAGGCTCGCTGGAAGGCTGCGAACAAGAACAACAACGACGGGAGGCGGACGCGAGGGGGTCGGCCGGTGGCCGGCGGTCGGACTGGTCGCGGGTGGCTCGGGGACAGCGGAGAGGGGTCGCCGCTCGGGGAGGAGCTCGACATCGGGGTGGCCGAGAGGCGCGGGCCTGGGTTCGCTGGTAGGGCGCCGGATCGGGATGCCGAGAGAGACTCTGACGAAGCTAGGGCTTTTGAAGTGGGTTTTGGTGATGATGATGAAGGGGTTGAGAAAGGAAGAGGGGTTTTAAATAGAAAGAATTATTAGGGGTTATGGGGAGGGGAAAAGAGGAATCGGGGGTTTCGGAAGGGGAGGGGTGCGGCTGCGGACGTTTGGGAGCGGAAAGGAAAGGTTTCCTTTCCTGGTTAAAATGAGAGAGAGAGAGAGAGAGAGAGAGAGAGTAATGAGAGGTTAAGAAAAAGAAAAGAATTGCTTTTCTTTAAATAATTGCTTTTCTTTAAATAATAAGATTAGAATTTTATACTTATAATTATAAACTAATGGACTTAAGAATAAAACCGAGTTTGGGTTCGATTTCAAAATGGATCGAGACGGGTCCGGGACAAGTTCGGGACGGTCAGACCAAACACTAAAAATTCCAAAAATAATAATTTTTCTAAAAATACTATTTTTCCTAAATTAATAATGATTATAATAATAATTTAGCTAATAAAATTATCTAATTAATTAACCAAAATTTTACGGGTTTCATAAACTGTAAACTAATGCCAGGTCCCAAATAGAAAGATCATTCTAATAAATGCTGCTTAAATGGTTACTTAAATGTTGGCTTAGGTGAGTGGGTTGGATTCTGCTCGCCAGTACATAGATGATGTGCTGACCCACATTTTGTGGGCAGGTGCTCGTGCTTGGGATGTTCTATACACGAAGATTGGCTTGATCGGTCCCGCGGCATCGAAGATTTGTAGGACATGCAGAAGCTCTCCTTGTACAAGATGATATCTTCTGTTTATAAAGGGCATAATATGTAAGCCCCTGTTTTTCAAATTTCATTTTATTAGTGTTAATTAAATTTTTATGTCATTTATAGCCTTAAATAATTATTAGGATTTTTAGGAATTTTTTCTATAATTTTTAAATGAGTTTTAAGTAGAAAAATATTGATCTGTAATTTTATAAAATGTTTTAAATATCATTTTGCAATTTTTGAAAAGTTTTATATCGGTTTGTAATTAGAGAATTGTTTTTAATTAAGGAATGCAAATATTATTTTGTATTTTATACACTGTTAAAGCCTTTATGCAAATAACCTAATTCCTGAGGGCCCTAGTGCTAACCTACCCAAACCCCCCCCCCCCCCCCCCCACGAACACACCCTCTCTCTCCTCACCCACTCTCGTTGACCCCCCCCCGACCGACGACTGCCACGCCGACGGGCAGCCCCCGCCGTTTCCGGCTACCCAACCGCCCAAAAACCCTATAAATAAACCCCCCTCCTCTCCCCAGACTCGACCTAAACCCTAACCGACCATCACGACCACCGAAACCCCCCTTTCTTCTCCGACGAAATTCGACCCTAACCCTAACTCTGGCGACCCCCAGCGCCACCTCCACAGCCGTCGTTGTCACCAGCCACCACCACCATCCGCTTTGCCTCGACGAGACGACCGCAGCGCCACCACTCCGCCACCGTCACGACGCCTCCTCCGCCGTCCACGACCATCAAATCCCCCCCCCCCCCGATCGACTGGACACGTGAGTAGCAGTGTCCTTACGAGTCGTGCATGTCTCGTGTTGTGTCCATATTGTTCGCCGTGTCTTGGCAAACATGAGCGTGGAACTGGACACGTGAGACTCGTGTCGTACGTATCAAAATCACCCCGGACACGTTGATACCTGTGTCCTTAACTGTCAGGACACAGGACAGATAATTATATTTTTTTATTATTAATCTAACCTAAACGAAATAAAATAAACGAGACTCTAATCCTAATAGTCGGGCCAAGTTGGCCCACTGGCCAGCACGCAGTAATAAACCCCCCCTTTCCCTGCGCGCTCGGGTTCGAGCCCCCTCTTCCTTTCTATTTTCTTTTTCTGTTTCTTTTCTTTTTTTTCTTTTTCTGTTTATATATATATTTATATATATATATGTGTATATATATATATTAGTATATATGTATATGTATATACTGTTTTTGACAATATTTTATATATATGTATATATATTTTATAGTTAGTAAATTTTATATATATATGTTTGTATTTATATATATATATACATATATGTATATATTATGTATATATGTATATATTTTCATGTATATATATATTAATATATACACTTTATTATTAAGTATTTTCCTATATATGTATATATATTTGTACATATATATATATACCTTATAAATTAAGTATTTTTCCTTACATATATATATGTGTACTTTTAAAACATATGTATGTATATTTTCAATATGCATAACTTTACCTTATTAAAATAATGATATTTATTTTGCACTATTACCAAATTATATTTTTAGTATATTTAAATTACTGCGACCATTTGGTGTCCAAGCCTAGCATGGATATTTGGGCCCAAATGTATTTTCACACATTCAAGACCTGTACAAGTCATATTGGACTTGATTCATGGTCTTGGGTCCTGTATTTGAACTTTGGTTCAAATTATATACATGGACAAAATACGCAGATAATTAATTATTGTGTGCAATGCTGTTTTGATTTTCTAAAAATACTTAAAATACTGCTAAAATTATGAAAAAATAGTATTTAGATACTATGTTAAGTTAGCTAATTTAGTATAATTTTTGTAGTATTTAATTTACTACTTTGCCACTAGTTTGGCATATGAAACCAAAACTCATTTTCTGTATACTTAGGAGAACTGATTTTTATAAAATACTTGTACTGGTTAATAAATTCTAGAAAAATTATAATAAATTTCTATGATTAACAAGGATCACTTTGGTACTTTACTTTAAACAAAACTAGACTTTTTGTCTATCTCTAAAATTGTTAGAACACAATGGACTTTTGATTTATTTATTGATTAATTACGACTTGTAGCTTTTTGTGTTATTTTGAGTTTTAGCCGTGTTAAACCCCACCCCTCACTAGTGTAAAGACCCTAGAAAGTTAGTTAAAGTAGTGTGTCATCCCACATTGGTCTCCTATGCCAAAGTCATCATTTTGGCTAGGTGCCCAGTCACAAGTCGTATTTCACCAATTAGTGTCCTAGTGTTTTAACTTAGTGTAAAAACTAAGTTATTATATTTACTTCTACAGTGACGAGTTACCGGACATCCGTAGCACTGTTATAGCAGCTTGTTTTGTTTTTCTTTGCTAGAGATAAGTACTTTCTACGAACTTTACATATTGTCACATAAATGAACTGCAAATCCCACCATGTTAAATGCTGATCCTTGGGATAGCAAGTTAGATCTCTACATGTTGTACTTCCAGTTACTACCATGCTTAGAACAGTTTTTATGTATCTCTCACATGATTAGAATATGGGTTATGGGAAAACTGTTAGTAGCGTACGTGATCATGCCCCCTTACTTGTACGTACGTACCGAGCAAGGTTGACATTTTATGTATACCTTGTCGTAGGCGCACCAGCTGTATTTGTATGTATGTACAACTATCGCTTGTTTTACTTGTACGGAAGTATATTTTAGATACTTGTACCACAGTACATTTTACACCTATTGATCGATCACGTACCTGCTATAGTTTTAAAACATTACATATACATCTGTCTCTATGACATATGTGTCCTTGCCATGATAGACTATGTGATGCCATGCTTTCCAGTTATTCCTCCTATGTTCATTTCCATGTTTCATATGCTAGTTTGTTAGATTCAGTACTTGCTCCCGTCCTGACAGGATAACGTTGTAGGTGTCCTTACTGAGGAGGAGTTACTCTGCGACACATATTATGGAGTTACTGCCGAGGACCCAGCTCTGCTTTACGAGGATGTTCCTGCGGGGAACCTCGCCTAGTTGTCTTTTGTTTACTTAGACTTTTGAGAGTAGACATGTATTAGACTATATCTTTTTGTAACTGGATATGTATCCAGTTTTTCATTTCAGTTCACTTGTACTTGGACATTTCACTATATACGACAACTTTTGTGTTTGGTGCATTTATGATTCTTCTTCACTTATAGAACTGTTAACACATTTAGTCTTATCCTGTTGTCTTTAGAACAGCTTACTACGTTTTATCTCAACGTAGGCTGGGCATGACTCGGCCTGGCCCAAAAATTTGGGTAGCGGGTCGTGACATGTTTTTAGTGGTGGCCCATGCAGGTCCTGACTAAACTGTTTGGTTACGTTATTGTACCAAGCATGCCTGCAATTAGGAACTTAAGGTAACTAGACAACATTAGGAAAGACGCTTAGAACACCTAGAGGAATGCTAGGATTGCAACATAGGAAATATAACGCATGTTTGCTATTATAATTAGATTTCCTTGCATGTGATTGCTTACTTTAAAATAAATTCTTATAAGTCCTTTTTACTTTTATTTAGATGGTGCTTACTCGTTCGTCCCAGTATGTTACCCCCGAGAATGGGGCCCTCCTTATCCAGTCAGCTGACCAGTCGACTGATACACCCCCACCTCCACCTACCACATTCCCCCACTCCACAGATCCACAGACCCAGATGCCTCCACCACCTCCCACATCCCAGTCCCAGCAGTCCCCGATACTTCCACCACCCCCTATCACTATACCCACCCAGGCTTCCGTCACACTCGACGGGAACCAGCTGCTCACACTGATTCAGGGGTTCCTAACAACCCATCAGGAGCAGACTACCCTACTCCGCCAGAGCATGGAGCGTTCTGAGGGACGTCTCGTGGTCCCACCACATGTAGAGCCACGGTAGAGAGCGAGGACGATCAAGGACTTCATGGGTCTGAATCCCAAGGAGTTCTTAGGGACTGAGGGTATTGTAGTAGCAGATGACTGGCTAGATTCGGTAGAGAGAAAGCTCCTAGGAGTCAGGATGCAGGGTGACCTCCAGGTCGAGGCAGCAGGATTTCTGCTGACAGACTTGGCAGGAGTCTGGTTCCGGAATGAGCCGTTATTTGCGAGAGGTAGAGCCACTTGGGATCAGTTCAAGACCCAGTTCAAGAAAAAATTCTTCTCGACCACTGCTAGAGTAGCCATGGGGCTACGATTCCAGAACATCCAGCAGGAGAACTGTTCTGTTGACGAGTATGCGGCAGAGTTTAGTCGCCTGAGCCGTTTTGCTCCTAGTCTGGTTGCAGATCCAGAGGAGATGACCCGTAGATTTTGCCATGGTCTAGTTCCAGACATTGGCATCCTTATAGTGGCGAACGGTACGACTGACTACTACCAGAGCCTAGAGTTGGCCCGGAGCATCGAGGAGCGTCTTCTGTCATGCAAGAGGCCGGCTTCTGTACATCATGAGGGACCGTCCAAGCGTCAGGCTTTCCAGCAGAGAGCACAGACGCTACCCCAGCAGACTTACCGTCCCCCTACATCACATCACCCGACCCCGCCAGTTCGAGCCCCGGGACCCCGACAGCAGCAGAAGGGAGCTATATGTTCTTTCTGCGGAAGACCAGGGCACAATTATTCCATCTGTAGAAAGAGGCTGAAGCAATGCTTAGTTTATGGGTCTGCCATCCACATGATACGGGAATGCCCAGTAGCCAAGGGACCTAGAGGACCGCTCCCGACTCAGCAGCAGAGGTTTGGGCAGCATCTGCAACAGCAGAAGGGACCTCAGGGGAAGGTCTATAGCCTAGCCCTCGAGCCGGAGCCGGAGCAGGTTTCGGAGCCGGATTACTTAGCTGACGTCATCACAGGTCATGTTTATTTGCATACTTTTCTAGCTCTATGCTTGTTTGATTCTGGTGCATCTCATAGCTTCCTGTCATTAGAGTTTATGCATGAACATCACTTAGTATCTACACCTACTGCGGAGATTAGTAGAGTAATGACGGGAGAAGGACCAGTGCCTATTAGAGCTAGCTATAGATGCTCTATTATGATAGCCGAGAGAGAGTTCGAGGGACGATTCTTTGTGATACCACTCCCCGGTTATGATATCATATTGGGGATGGACTGGCTTAGCTATGCCCATGCATCTATAGATTGCCATGAGGGTAGTATTTTGTTCAGTCCCCTAGGCACAGCACCATTCAGTGTCAGGAGGACAGGGCCGAAGATCAGCCTAGAGCCAAACTGTTGTGCGACAGTCGGGGATGCAGCACCGCCACACCCTATCATTAGGGAGTTTATGGATGTATTCCCAGAGGATCTTCCAGGACTTCCGTCTGACAGAGATGTGGAGTTCACTATAGATTTGGTGCCGGGTTCATCACCAGTATCCCGGGCTTGCTATAGAGTGAATCCCAAGGAGGCCATAGAGATGAAAGAGCAGATTGATGACCTGTTGAAAAAGGGTTTCATTCGATCCAGTGCTTCTCCATGGGGAGCACCAGTGCTCTTTGTGCCTAAGAAGGATGGTACAGTCCGGTTGTGTATTGACTACCGGGCCTTGAATGCCATCACCATCAAGAATAAATATCCTCTGCCCAGGATAGATGATTTGTTCGACCAGTTGAGCGGGACGAAGGTATTTTCCAGGATAGACTTGAGATCCGGGTACCACCAGGTGAAAGTCAGGCCAGAAGACATCCAGAAGATGGCGTTCAACATGAAGTACGGGCAGTATGAGTTTCTGGTGATGCCATTTGGTCTCACAAATGTGCCAGCTGTCTTTATAAACTTGATGAATAAGACATTCCACCAGTATCTGGATAAGTTCGTCGTGGTGTTTATCGACGACATCCTGATATACTCGAAGACGCCAGAGGAGCATGCAGAGCACTTGCGGATAGTTTTGGGGATTCTGAGGCAGGAGAGATTGTTTGCCAAATTGCCGAAGTACGAGTTCTTTTTAGACCGAGTGGAGTTTCTCGGCCATTTAGTCACTGGAGATAGAATCTCGGTGGATCCCAGGAAGATTGCTGCAGTTGAGACATGGAAGGCTCCGACGTCAGTTTCAGAGATCAGGAGCTTTCTGGGTTTAGCAGGCTATTATAGAAAGTTCGTCCAGGACTTTGCTAGGATAGCTGAACCCATGACGAAGCTGACGCGGAAGGACGCAGAGTACATCTGGTCAGAGGACTGCCAGGCAGCGTTTGAGGAGCTGAAGAGGAGGCTGACGACCGCTCCAGTTCTGACATTACCTTCAGGTTCTGGAGGTTTCACCATTTACAGTGATGCTTCTGGGAAAGGGCTAGGATGTGTCCTACAGCAGCATAGGAAAGTGATTGCTTATGCATCTAGGCAGTTGCGGACTCATGAGAGGAATTATCCTACCCATGACCTAGAGTTAGCTGCGGTGATCTTTGCACTCAAGTTATGGAAACATTACTTATACGGAGAGCGTGTGGAAATCTTTACTGACCACAAAAGCTTGAAGTATGTGTTCACGCAGAAGAAGCTGAACATGAGACAAAGACGATGGTTGGAGTTGATAAAGGACTTCGACATCGATTTACAGTATCACCCCGGGAAGGCAAATGTGGTGGCGTATGCGCTGAGCAGGCATCCGATGGCATGGTATCTGATGATTGATCGGTATTTGCGGGAGGATCTAGAGAAGCTCGGTATTGAGCTAGTTCGGCCAGGATCAGTGATACAGATGATGGTGCTTGACATTCAGTCAGGTTTGATGGAGCAGATCCGGGAGGCACAGTCTACAGATGAGAGCCTTCGTAGACTTCGACTCCAGGCGTTAGCTGGATTGCTGGATGACTTCACTATAGCAGAGGATGGATCCTTGAGGCATGGCAGCCGATTGTGCATGCCGAAGGGAGAGCTGGTAGAGGCAGTCTTGCAGGAGGCGCACCGATCGAGATATTCTATTCACCCTGGTGCTAACAAGATGTACCGTGACTTGCGGGAACATCTTTGGTGGCACGGGATGAAGAGGGATGTATCGCGTTTTATCTCGAGAAGCCTAGTTTGCCAGCAGGTCAAGGCGGAGCGCCAGAGGCCAGCTTGTTTGTTGCAGCCGTTACCCATTCCCGAGTGAAAGTGGAAACATATTACGATGGACTTCGTTTCAGGGCTTCCTCGTTCCCAAGGAGGGAAGGATGCCATCTGGGTCATCGTAGACAGGCTGACGAAGTGTGCGCACTTCATACCCTTCAAGGTGGGGCTTTCCACCGAGAAGTTGGCAGAGCTATACATGCAGCAGATAGTTCGCCTACACGGAGTGCCGGTGAGCATCGTGTCAGACAGAGACAGCAGATTTACATCCTACTACTGGAGGAGCTTGCAGGAGGAGTTGGGCAGTAGGCTCAAGTTCAGTACGGCATACCACCCGCAGACAGATGGGCAGTCCGAGAGGACGATACAGACACTAGAGGATATGCTGAGGACCTGCGTGCTGGACTTCGGAGGATCATGGGAGAGCCATCTGCACTTGGTAGAGTTTTCATACAACAACAGCTACCAGGCCAGTATTGGTATGTCTCCTTTCGAGGCGCTATATGGACGACGATGCCGCACACCGCTCTTTTGGGTGATGTTGGAGACAGAGTTACGCTTGGGCCAGAGATGATCACGGATGCAGCAGAGAAAGTCGGGATGATCAGAGACAGGCTCAGAGTAGCTCAGGATAGGCAGAAAACACTGGGCTGATGCTAGTCGCAGACCGATGGAGTTCGCAGACGGTGATATGGTGCTAGTAAAGATATCACCTACTAGAGGGACGATCCGGTTCGGACGAGGAGGGAAGCTGAGCCCCAGATACATCGGGCCGTTCGAGGTACTTGGCAGGATCGGAGAGGTAGCTTACAGGGTTGCACTTCCACCCAACCTAGCAGGAGTTCACGATGTCTTTCACGTATCTCAGCTGAGGAGATATGTTCCAGACCCCAGTCATGTGCTAGATCATTCAGAGTTGGAGGTCGGACCGAGCCTTACAGTTTCTGAGCAGCCAGTGGAGATATTAGACAGGAGAGAGAATAGGCTGAGGAACAAGGTTATACCCCTAGTACGAGTAGCTTGGAGCCGTCACTCCCCAGGTGAATCTACTTGGGAGAGGGAGTCGGACATGAAGGAGAGATACCCTTACTTGTTCGATCCAACCGCTGCGAGGGAACCACCCGTTCCCGCTTGATACCTTAGAGGTTAGTTTCGATCGCAGCCTTAGCCATTTTGTTGCATTGCTTGCTATGTTAGAATATTGTCGGATCTTCAATCCTTGTAAATTTTGAGGACAAAATTTTCAAGGAGGGAAGACTTGTAAGCCCCTGTTTTTCAAATTTCATTTTATTTAGTGTTAATTAAATTTTTATGTCATTTATAGCCTTAAATAATTATTAGGATTTTTAGGAATTTTTTCTATAATTTTTAAATGAGTTTTAAGTAGAAAAATATTGACCTGTAATTTTATAAAATGTTTTAAATAACATTTTGCAATTTTTGAAATGTTTTTATATCGGTTTGTAATTAGAAAATTGTTTTTAATTAAGGAATGCGAATATTATTTTGCATTTTATACACTGTTAAAGCCTTTATGCAAATAACCTAATTCCTGAAGGCCCTAGTGCTAACCTACCCAACCCCCCCCCCCCCCACGAACACACCCTCTCTCTCCTCACCCACTCTCGTTGACCCCCCCCCGACCGACGACTGCTACGCCGACGGGCAGCCCCCGCCGTTTCCGGCTGCCCAACCGCCCAAAAACCCTATAAATAAACCCCCCTCCTCTCTCCAGACTCGACCTAAACCCTAACCGACCATCACGACCACCGAAACCCCCCTTTCTTCCCCGACGAAACTCGACCCTAACCCTAACTCCGGCGACCCCCAGCGCCACCTCCACAGCCGTCGTCGTCACCAGCCACCACCACCATCCGCTTCGCCTCGACGAGATGACCGCAGCGCCACCACTCCGCCACCGTCACGACGCCTCCTCCGCCGTCCACGACCATGAAATCCCCCCCGATCGACTGGACACGTGAGTAGCAGTGTCCTTACGAGTCGTGCGTGTCTCGTGTTGTGTCCATATTGTTCGCCGTGTCTTGGCAAACATGAGCGTGGAACTGGACACGTGAGACTCGTCTCGTACGTGTCAAAATCACCCCGGACACGTTGATACATGTGTCCTTAACTGTCAGAACACAGGACAGATAATTATATTTTTTTATTATTAATCTAACCTAAACGAAATAAAATAAACGAGACTCTAATCCTAACAGTCGGGCCAAGTTGGCCCACTGGCCAGCGCGCAGTAATAAACCCCCCCTTTCCCTGCGCGCTCGGGTTCGAGCCCCCTCTTCCTTTCTATTTTCTTTTTCTGTTTCTTTTCTTTTTTTTTCTTTTTCTGTTTATATATATATATATATATATATATATATATATATATATATATATATATATGTATATATATATATATATATATATATATATATATATATATATATATATATATTAGTATATATGTATATACTGTTTTTGACAGTATTTTATATATATGTATATATATTTTATAGTTAGTAAATTTTATATATATATGTTTGTATTTATATATATATACATATATGTATATATTATGTATATATGTATATATTTTCATGTATATATATATATATTAATATATATACACTTTATTATTAAGTATTTTCCTATATATGTATATATATATTTGTACATATATATATATATATATATATATATACCTTATAAATTAAGTATTTTTCCTTATATATATATATATGTACTTTTAAAACATATGTATGTATATTTTTAATATGCATAACTTTACCTTATTAAAATAATGATATTTATTTTGCACTATTACCAAATTATATTTTTAGTATATTTAAATTACTGCGACCATTTGGTGTCCAAGTCTAGCATGGGTATTTGGGCCCAAATGTGTTTTCACACATTCAAGACCTGTACAAGTCATATTGGACTTGATTCATGGTCTTGGGTCCTGTATTTGAACTTTGGTTCATATTATATACATGGACAAAATACGCAGATAATTAATTATTGTGTGCAATGTTGTTTTTGATTTTCTAAAAATACTTAAAGTACTGCTAAAATTATGGAAAAATAGTATTTAGATACTATGTTAAGTTAGCTAATTTAGTATAATTTTTGTAGTATTTAATTTACTATTTTGCCACTAGTTTGGCATATGAAACCAAAACTCATTTTCTGTATACTTAGGAGAACTGATTTTTATAAAATACTTGTACTGGTTAATAAATTCCAGAAAAATTATAATAAATTTCTATGATTAACAAGGATCACTTTGGTACTTTACTTTAAACAAAACTAGGCTTTTTGTCTATCTCTAAAATTGTTAGAACACAATAGACTTTTGATTTATTTATTGATTAATTACGACTTGTAGCTTTTTGTGTTATTTTGAGTTTTAGCCGTGTTAAACCCCACCCCTCACTAGTGTAAAGACCCTAGAAAGTTAGTTAAAGTAGTGTGTCACCCCATATTGGTCTTCTATGCCAAAGTCATCATTTTGGCTAGGTGCCCAGTCACAAGTCGTATTTCACCAATTAGTGTCCTAGTGTTTTAACTTAGTGTAAAAACTAAGTTATTATATTTACTTCTACAGTGACGAGTTACCGGACATCCGTAGCACTGTTATCGCAGCTTGTTTTGTTTTGCTTTGCTAGAGACAAGTACTTTCTACGAACTTTACATATTGTCACATAAATGAACTGCAAATCCCACCATGTTAAATGCTGATCCTTGGGATAGCAAGTTAGATCTCTACATGTTGTACTTCCAGTTACTACCATGCTTAGAACAGTTTTTATGTATCTCTCACATGATTAGAATATGGGTTATGGGGAAACTGTTAGTAGCGTACGTGATCATGCCCCCTTACTTGTACGTACGTACCGAGCAAGGTTGACATTTTATGTATACCTTGTCGTAGGCGCACCAGCTGTATTTGTATGTATGTACAACTATCGCTTGTTTTACTTGTACGGAAGTACATTTTAGATACTTGTACCACAGTACATTTTACACCTATTGACCGATCACGTACCTGCTATAGTTTTAAAATATTACAATACATCTGTCTCTATGACATATGTGTCCTTGCCATGATAGACTATGTGATGCCATGCTTTCCAGTTATTCCTCCTATGTTCATTTCCATATTTCATATGCTAGTTTGTTAGATTCAGTACTTGCTCCCGTCCTGACAGGATAACGTTGTAGGTGTCCTTACTGAGGAGGAGTTACTCTGCGACACATATTATGGAGTTACTGCCGAGGACCCGGCTCTGCTTTACGAGGATGTTCCTGCGGGGAACCTCGCCTAGTTGTCTTTTGTTTACTTAGACTTTTGAGAGTAGACATGTATTAGACTATATCTTTTTGTAACTGGACATGTATCCAGTTTTTCATTTCAGTTCACTTGTACTTGGACATTTCACTATATACGACGACTTTTGTGTTTGGTGCATTTATGATTCTTCTTCACTTATAGAACTGTTAGCACATTTAGTCTTATCCTGTTGTCTTTAGAACAGCTTACTACGTTTTATCTCAACGTAGGCTGGACATGACTCGGCCTGGCCCAAAAATTTGGGTAGCGGGTCGTGACATAATATATGGAACATTGTAATCAGTTGTACCAGTGAGTTATAAGCCAAGTCGGTATATCGAGTTGTAATCCAATGTATTTAAGTATCAAATGTAAGCTGTATAGCATCGTTCAATTGGCTTTCAATGTAAAGTGAGATTGGTTGTAAGCATTGTACTTCAATACAAGTCTTGTACTCTTCTTCAATTATCAATAAAGAGAATAAAGTTCTATATATCTCTGTGTGACTTCAAGTTATCCTTTTATCTCCGCTGCTATAAAGATGTGATGTATTTCTATTCAATAAGAAAGATTGTCCTCATTAACTTCAATTTATCTGCTTCTGCCGCTGTGATGTGTTTCTTTTTTGAAGATAATCAATTATGTACCATCTTTGTCTTGTACAAGTGTAATACCAGACTTGTACGGCATCACGCCCAAGCGAGGACGATCGATTCCAAGAGATAAAATATGTAAATAAATGACTCTACGAATCGGGGCGTGAAATTGGTATCAGAGTACGGCTTTACGTCCTTGGTCTCTTCTTTGATTCGTTTCAAATCAAAGTTGCATCGGCGATTAACCAAAGTTGCTTCGGCGATCACTCAACGTTGCTTCTGCGATTAAATCAAAGATTGCTTCCGCGATTATGCTGTTATTGTTCGGTAATCATCCAATATTGTTGGTGTTTGAAAGTTCATTGACCCTCTTGGCTGCTCACTGGATGTTCCATACAAAAAGTCAATATACATTGTGATGCCCCTGAATGAATAATTGTTGTTGGTTTGGACATAAATAACCCAATAATAACTCGATGCCATAGTATGATATAGTGTGATTGCTGTTTGGAATATGGAAATAGAGAAATGTGGCTATGTATGTTGTAACAAGTTGAGAATTGCATGTGATGTTGGAATAGAATTGGGAATAAAACATTTGATGAATGAATTCAACAGAACGGATGAATTGACTCATGTGTGCTGACTAGTGATTTCGAGACCCTAAGAATATTGGTTTGTGATATTGAGACCCTGAGATGTCGGCTAAGAGTTTTGATCATTATAGATCACGTATGTCCGAAATAGATTTTAGTTGGTATTGTTTAAGGATGGCTTCGTTTCTGAGTGGTATATTATCTCTACCACCTCAGAACGATATGTATGTTGACCCTTTCTATATGATAGCAATGAGACTATCTGTGGGTTCTGGGTAGTGCCGAGACTTAGCTGGGAGTCATGTATTGTTGTTAGATGACTCAAGTGTCCCTTGACGGTGATGTTAGGCTGAGTAGCGAGATTCTAGAAATTGTAACGGGTGGCTGGATTAGAAATTGTTTAGTCGAGTGATGACTCAAACTAGTAAGACAGTTAGTAAGCTATGGATAAATAGATTTAGCTAGAGAATGTTGTGGCTTAGAACATCTGAATCTTGACTTCGATTGGTGGGTGCAAATCATATGTAGCTAATACAAAGTTGGTTGCTAAGCTGAAAGTTTTGGAAATGTGTCGGTGACCCAAAGGAATATTAGAAATCTGTGCCTTGACCCTAAGGTGTAATAGATGTTAATCTACCTTGATCACCAAAGGATAGTCGTTGCATATGTGAATGTATGCTGAGGAGTTGAATTGTACCAGAAAAGTAGCAAGTAGCAACCCTGAACATTTGTGTTGCATAGAGGATGGTTAATTGATACATAAATTGTCGGATTGAATGGAATGAACTACTTGACCCTTGAGGTAGGGAATTTTAAAAAATGTCCGTATAGATTTGGATGGCTGAGAAATGAATTAGATTTAGAATCACAAAATATGTTAGATAGTATCGGTAGATGGTGTGATGTATTGATGGTTGTCGGTTGGGACATAGATTGTTGGCTTATGACTTAGTGGTATGACTTCGTCATACAGACCGAATAGTACGATTCTATAGTTATGTTAAGATTATCAGAATCGATGACCCTTGAATACTTAGCATTGGCTTACGGGTTCATGTGAGTACAAAGGATTTGAAATAGAAATTGAATCATTGGGAATTTACTTGATGGATTATTAGAACGATGAGAATCGTATGTCGGGTTGGGAATTGACCGTAATATTGATAGATCGATCTTAATCGATCATTGGATAAGTCTAGAATGAGCCTCTGTGGGAATTATTTCCTTGAGGAAGACCCTGGATAGATATACTTGACCCTAGCGACGAGTTGATGACTTACCAATTATTGGTATAGCCGACAATGACGATTAGTTATTCAGACTGAGATGATACCCATAGGTTTGGGTAGAGTTCCTTAGAACTGTCGGTTGCTTGTTGGCCCTAAGAATAAGGAACTAGTATAACCCTAGTAGCCGTCCACTATAGGAAAGTCACTTGAATGATTAAGTTTAGCTGTCAGTATAGCTAACCTTAGAGATTGACTGAATAATAGGTAACCATTGGAGACCCATAGAATGAACTTGTGGCATTGTACGAGAGCTGGTGGTGATGAGTATTGACCTAAGGAAATGTATGCCTCAACTTGTGCCTTGGATAATGATTGATCGGTATCTATAGTCGGGTAGCTGGGCTAACCTTGATTGTTACATAAGAATTGTACCCTTGGCTCGGGTAATCGATAGTGGGTGACTTCGGATGGAAAAGATGAATTGTCTCGGTAAGAAATATTGTTGGATTTGGGAAGAAATATGATTGCAAGTTGTGAACTCTTGATATGATTGGCTCTAAATAGACCCTTGACCGAATGTTAGAAATATTATGCTTGGGTAGATAGCTTAACCAAGTTGTCCCTGATGTTAAGTGTTGTGGCCTGGAAGATAGTGATTATGGCAAGTGAATAAAGTAATAAGTCAATTGAAAGGATGCTAAGTCGGATTTGGACAAAAGAGTTATATCGTGGCTGATCGAATCGTACTAACATGGAAGTTGGCTGAAGTACATATGTTTTGGGGACGCCTAAAATATGTGTATGGATCCAGCCGAAGTGATAGGTTACGACTGAGATAACATTATGGGAAGAATTTACCGCACTAGCGCGGACTTTGGTTGAAATACATATGTTTTGGGGACACCTAAAATATGTGTATGGATCCAAACGAAGTGATATGTTACGAACAAGATAGAAATGCAAAAAAAATGTTGGTGAATAAATGGGAAGTTACAAGTAATTGAAAAAGAAAAAGACAAATCGAATCGTTGATGGATTAAAATGGTACTGTTGGATAGCTATGTTGAAAGGGCCGAGTGCGATGAACTGAATATTGAATTGAAGCTGAGTGAATAACTCATTGTGACTAAGTGAATCTAGTAGATGAGTTGTTTCCTTAAGTTTCAAGGACGAAACTTTTTCTGAGTGGTAGATTATGTAATGCCCCGTTCCGTACGAGGCATTTAGGTTGGCTTGTTGGATGCTATCAGAATATTGGACCGTGACTTATGTTGGGAATCAGGAGAATTGAGACTGATACAGTCTTTCTTAGCTGGCTAGATGGAATGGGTATTGGAACGTGGCTCACTGGTGGAGCTACGCTTAGTAGAATTGTGTGTGATCGGAACATGAAGACCTTTTGATGCAAGTGAGTGGAACTATCCTTCCTCCTCCTTACTCCTTCATGCTTAATAAAATAGAGTATTGAAATGCTATAAACTGTCCCTAAATGCCCCATATTTTAGTTGCTGAATAATGGAGATGCTTATGCTGAGAATTATCAAAATGTACAACACATGATCATTGAACTGCTGAATGAATTACACTTGAACTGCTAATGTGACTTGATGCCTGAGAATGAATTGATAACGCCCCTTTATGCTTAGCTTTGCCTGAATAAGTAGAACACTTGAATAATGAGATGACTTATGAATGATAGAATAAGAAATGAACTGGCTATGCTATCGACCCAATGAACTGAATGAAACACTAGAATTATGTACTTTCTGCATAACTGTTGCTGTTGCCTATTTCCTTATAAGCAATGAAAGAAAGAATAACGTTCCTATGAAATGAATGAAATGCTGCAGGTCTTATTAAGATGAATAAAATATTGTTTGTTCCTCTTAGAAAGGAATGATATGAGATATATTGCAATAAAGCAATGAATGAGAAATGATAAGCTGGGATCGTTGAGATCACCAAATGAAATGATGGTAATGTTGAAATGAATAAGTCATTGAATATGACTAATGATGCACTGTTGCCTTTACTTTCCTTAATATATTTTACCATGCGATTATGTTCACAATCGAGTCGGACACGCATTCGCATGGTCATAGACAACTTGTATACAAGGTTTGAGTTTTAATTTCTTCGAACGGTACTGGGGTGCCGGGACCGATTCAGCCTAGGAGGAAATAATGATGAGTGTTGTGGGAGCACGAATAATACGGGATGGCATAGAGGCTCGCCACCTACTATGCTGACCGTATTATCTTGAAATAAAATGAAATGAAAAGAGTCCATATGGTTTAACAACACCAGTGACCATGTAGTCAGGATGCACGCTAATGAATGTTTTGTGTAGGCAGAGTAAGTATATCTGATAACCTGTATTTGATACAGGTACAAGGGAGTTGGCTATCGGTAAAAAATCACTTAAGTGTGATATACTCAATATATGTGTTGGTTTAACTTGCATGCTTAACGTGCCAAATAAATGATGCTGTATATAGCCTTTCAGTATGAGAACCTGCTTAACATGTTAAATTCAGTATGCTAGAAAGATGCCATGCTATAAACATTGCTCAAACATGACATACATGCTAAGTGATGCTTGAAGTGAGAATTGCCATAACATGTTTAAGATGTTAATGTTAACGGTGCTTAAATAATGTCTTTGCATGATAACACCAAAAATGCTATAATGATACGTCCACATGAATATTGCAAAAGAATATATTTACATGCTTCACTATGAATATTGCCCATGAACTGTAAACTGATGCCAGGTCCCAAATAGAAAGATCATTCTAATAAATGTTGCTTAAATGGTTACTTAAATGTTGGCTTAGGCGAGTGGGTTGGATACTGCTCGTCAGTACATAGATGATATGCTGACCCACATTTTGTGGGCAGGTGCTCGTGCTTGGGATGTTCTGTACACGAAGATTGTCTTGATCGGTCCCGCGGTATCGAAGATTTGTTGGGCATGCAGAAGCTCTCCTTGTACAAGATGATGTCTTCTGTTTATAAAGGGCATAATGTATGGAACATTGTAATCAGTTGTACCAGTGAGTTGTACGCCAAGTCGGTATATCGAGTTGTAATCCAATGTATTTAAGTATCAAATGTAAGCTGTATAGCATCGTTCAGTTGGCTTTGGTTGTAGGCATTGTACTTCAATACAAGTCTTATACTCTTCTTCAATTATCAATAAAGAGAATAAAGTTCTATATATCTCTGTGTGACTTTAAGTTATCCTTTTATCTCCGCTGCTATAAAGAAGTGATGTATTTCTATTCAATGAGAAAGATTGTCCTCATTAACTTCAATTTATCTGCTTCTGCCGCTGTGATATGTTTCTTTTTTGAAGATAATCAATTATGTACCATCTTTGTTTTATACAAGTGCAATACCAGACTTGTACGGCATCACGCCCAAGCGAGGACGATCGATTCCAAGAGATAAAATATGTGAATAAATGACTATGAATCGGGGCGTGACATTGTGTGTTTTGCTTGAGGAAAATAAGTAGGTTGCTGGTAGTATATTATAAAGATAATTGTCACATCCCAGAACCAGAATACTAGCAAGTGGAGACGGACAAGGCCAGCTACGCAATCCCAAAGTACACCAGTACTCTGAAATAACGTATAAGCTGTCAAGACATTGGGGTTACTTCTACAAGCCAACAGTCGATCCTAGGTTAAACAATCCTAGGTATCTCAATCACAGGCAATTATACAAGGTACAAGGAGTATGATCATCAGATATACAATAGTAAAGCGTCACAAACCATTTATACATGGATGATCATGGAGCAAGTCATACCAAAATAGGGAACTAGCAAGAGTAATAGTCATATATGATAAGCTCTAGCTATAGTCTAGAATACGCACATCATGTTTTAGCCCGTAGGCTAAATGTCAAGAACCAAGACACGAGCTAAACACGTGCTCGGAGGCTAAATGCCACAAAAGAATAATGTACATAACCAGTGGGAGAATAAAATGAGAAACCCACTTGGGTACTATGGTGCTCTGGATGGTCACCGTCGAGTAGATGGTGCGGAAAATCTTCTGGACTTCTCTATCAGATCTGTCAAACAAAACCAGTGGGGTCAGACCCCCAATAGCAAGTACCACAAAGGAGGCCAAACTATGAACTAAAACCAGCAATCACTAACATCAACAATTAGAGATACAAATGAGTAAGAGCAGATCGAGACTCATGCACTACCAATACACTTATCCCGAACATAGGAAGACAATAAGTAAGCATCTTAGAACATAAAGTAATTAACATGTGACATAATGTAAGTATAGACATGTCAAGTAAACAGAAGCTTGAGAATATGTAAAAGCAATTAAACATGTGAACTTGTGAGATAGTCGGGTCATAAGAGCATGGTGACCTGGCATAGGGAGTCATGTATAGCTTGGGAGAGAACTGAACCTGTGAGCATGTAAGAATTATAGAAAGACAATGATAAGTGGACTTAGAAACTAATTCGGAAGTCAAGTTACAACCCTTAAACCAAACAAGGACCTGGTGTAGAAGCATGAATTTTTTTTAGCAAATATAGCTCCATGCGCCCAAGACAAGTGAAGCTCCATGCGCCCAGTCAGTGTAACTCTATGCGCCCAATGAATGAAGCCTCATGCGCCCAAAGCAGGACTGTTCGCCCACATAAGAACCATCGTGTCTCTGTACATGGGCGCATAACATCATTCCAGCTCGAGAACGACTATAAAAGGGGGGCTTCATCCCTCTTCAAAACAAGAGAACGGAGAGTATTTTCAAGACCCAAATTGCTGCACTTCTTGCCAGTGAGCCGAGAGTTAGCAATTTTTTTAGATTTTCTCCCACTTTTGTAATCAGAGTGTCAACGGAGTAAAGGAGCAACTGTCGTTCGATCTCCATCGTCCCATTCCCCAGAATTCTTTTTTGTACTCAGGGATCCTCAGTGCAGGATCTCTCAGGCGTACTCGATTTGTGGTGCCTTGCTCCAATAAAAGAAAAGACAGCATTTTCTTCTTCTTTTTTGTGTGTCCACAAAAATGGCGACTCTGCTGGGGACTACCTTTTCCTCTGACGAGAAGGTGGTGATGCAATCCGATACCGACAAAATAGAGAGTACTCAGAAGATGCCGATCGTAAAGTTCGATCAGCAGACGTTCGAAAAGATGCTCTCAAGGGACGGCTCTACTCCCTCAAAATCAGCGAAGCCAAACAAGTCTCGTAAGACTTGGCTTCCGAAGGCTCGCTGTGCATATCCTGCTAGTGTCATAGTAGATATGCAGCTGGAGGACTCTGCCACAGAAGTTCCCCAAATGGAGAAGGCTCACACCGTTCCGGGCTCTACTAGCCCAGTAACTTCTTCCCTGCACAACCAACAACAGGGTGTTCAACACCCAAGACTTGGCAAAGAAAAATACTACGATGCCAACAATCGGGGTATGCGATACTCTGGCCGGACCCGACGAGGCTCACAAACGAAGGAGGCAAAAATGGAAGAAAATAGCGCTGCTCCACCAGGCATGCGCCCAAAGGAGTGTTTGGGCACATAGCCCCAACCAGAACACTTCTGTCTTCAACAGACTGGGCATCCAAAGCCATGCGCCCAAAGCTATGCGCCCAGGCTCTCTGGATCCATACTATGCACCCACATCAAGGAAGCTCAGACATGCTATCAAGGAGCATGCGCCCAAGGCTAGTCTCCAAGGCCTAAGCGCCCACAACAAAAAGACAGGCCCCAACACGTATAGCATGGGGTTGTCTTCAAGGACATCACAGAACTTAGGTGTAGGGGTTGCCCCTGCATATGAACTAAGTCTGGATGCGCCTACTCTCCTTACGAACCCGCATGTAAAGCTCGACGATGCATGCAATATGGGTTGTAAGGCAAAACTCCCTTCCGCTGACTTGCGCAACATGATAAATCATAAGAGTAAAGCGAGGGAGAACATAACAATTTATAGTGCACTTCCGTGCACTAGTATTGTTATCAACTGTTGTTGCTCCAAAACAACAAAAGCACCTCAGAGAAAGTCCGTGTTTCGACGGCTGCACTTCTCTGACGACGAGAAGCCACTATGTGTTTCATCCAACATGGATTCGTGGGATCCCCCTTACGGCAGCCCCAAACAAAGACGGTGGACTACAAACCCAACTTTCTCTCTTAGCTCCACGAGAAAAAGAAGGAGAAGTCTACCAATAGATGGCCAACAGGCTGTCACATCCGAAGGAGTCTATATGGGCACTCGATCAAAGACGAGATTCCGTATGGACGACGAAGATTTCCAAGCCGGGGGTAGCATTCCCTCAGAATCTGAAGCAGATGACCCTCACATTGGGGGTAGCCTTCCAGAGGATGATGATCCTTCCGAATTCGATGGCGACTATCTACCTCCTCTACCTAAAGGTGTAGGACTTACCCACTCGAAGACAGACAGTATCAGCACCAGTTGTACTGCTTCCTCTGTTCATCCTTGCATGCTATCTACATACATGGCAAACAAAGAAAGACCTGAAGAAGCCAGTGATCAGACTAGCAAACGGCTAGAGGGTCTCGAAACAGCATTCGCCAAGATCACTGATATGCCTACCAGTATCATGGCAGTTCAAGCTGCTAGAGTTGTTCCTCCACCTCAACAGAACGTCTCGGCCCATGCTAGTTCGGCTCACAGCAACAACCCTCCTTCACTACAAAAGGAGTATCATTCCATTGCGCCTCCTCTAAATCTTACAAATGTCGGAGGTGGTCCTTCGCCAACAATGCCTGACAACCGTTCAGTAGCCATTTCCCAATACCTACTCAACCAACATGATGCAATTGAATCCCTGGTCGCTCGCCTCGACACTATCTCACATAAAGACGAGCTTCAGAATATGGGGATATCTCAATCGTACCCCTCTTAGTGGGAGAATGCTACTTGCCCTCATAACTACAAGCCGCTGACGCTGAACTCATTTGACGGATTGACTTCTCCTCGTCAGCATATGACGTTCTTCAACACACAGACTCTGCACTTGCCCAGAGATGATCCGTTCCTATCGAAGTTGTTTATTAGCACCTTGCAGGGGGTAGCCTTCGAATGGTTCTGCAGTCTGCCTGACGGGTGTATCAACTCATTCAAAGACTTGGAGAGGTTGTTCCTCAACAGGTTTTACGAGAGTGGCATACATGTTAGCATGTCCACCCTCATCGAGACCAAGCAAAGGAGGACTGAGTCGATCATCGCCTTTATCGAACGCTTCAGGCGACTGGCACTGAAGATGTCCTTCGGCATACCAGACTCAGAACTTATGGATACTTGCCGACACAACTTTCTTCCTACAGTGAAGTTTTGTCTGGGTATACATAAGTATGATACATGTCCCGCTTTCATTGGGGCCGCTGATGCTGCTGAAAACGACGTTCCTAACTTCGAACTACTGGGGTTGAAGACACCCAAATCCGAAGACAAGGGCAAGCATCCTCAAACTATCCCTGTTCGTAGGGGTAAAGAAAAAGAAGTCCTGAAAGTCGATACATCCAAAGGAGCTTCCAACTCTCAGGACGCCTCCGATAAGCCTAAGGAGACCTCCTTCGACGAAGACGATGTCATCACTATCTTCCACACATTGATGAAGGACAATAAGCTGACATTGCCTCCACCACGACGTCCTGCAGAGGCGAGCCAACTCAATGATCCCAAGTACATCTCTATCATCAGTGTATCACTCCACCAAAGACTGTATCGTCCTGAAGAAGAAGAAGAAGATACAACAGCTTATCGACAGCCAAGTGATCAACCTCGAAGCTGAAGATAAGGTCATATCCGCTAACATGATCTCTCTTCAGTTCAGCGACTTTCCTCCTACAGAAGTCCCAGACGGCGTGGTCCCGATCCCCAAGGCGATAATAGAAGTCGTCAACCTACCACTAGCTCGCAACTCAACCTTGGTTCCACTCACAACTGAACGTGGTGAGATCATGTGGGTCCACCCGGACCTTGTCCAAGAAGTGACACAGGGGGTAGCACCTCCCAAAGCAAGAAAGGGAAAGAAATTTAAGCTATGCCATATGGTATCCTCCCCCATCTATGAGGTTCTATCTGGCGAGATGCGATCGGAGAAAACTTATCTTCGGACGTACGATCCCGCACAAGAAGAAGCAGTACCTCCTCAAGCTCCTGTTGCCCCCACAAGCTCAGAAGCCGGCCCGTCCAGGCCTCAAACCATGGACAGATCCAAGCAGAAGGAGACGTGGTTTGACAAATCTTTAAAGACGCCAGCTCCCAAAGGCATGGATCGGACCTACAACTTTGACATACTGGCTCAGTTAGCCAATACGCCTGCCAGGTTGTCTATGTTCGATCTATTGCGACTCTCCAAAGAGATGCGGAAGGCCTTAAGGGAGGCATTACTACACGCCGACTCTTACCTCGCTGAAGTCAAAGCTCCCGCTGAAGATCCTGTCTTCTGTCCCCACTGCCACAGTACTATAGAAGTGGTACCCAACATCACCTTCTCACGGGAGGACATGTTACTTAAGAATAATCGTCACGATAGACCCTTGTACTATACAGGGTATATCGGGACGATCAAGGTGGACCGCATGCACATCGATCCAGGATCCTCCCTCAGCATCATTTCTAGAAATTTGCTTCAAATTTTGGAAATCCCTCTGCACAAGCTATCCGCAACCAACACAACTATCATGGCCTTCAATGTTGGTCGAAGCCATCCGCTGGGCAAGATCCGTCTCAAATGTCAGATCGGTGATCTCCGAACGAAAGTTTCCTGCTATGTGATCGATGCCAATGTATCCTACAACGTCTTGTTGGGACGTCCATAGATACACGAGAACATGATCGTTCCTTCCATACTCCACCAGTGCTTCAAGTACGTCAACAATGACGGCGTCGTAAAGACGGAGTTCGCTGATGTTAATCCTTTCAAAGGCATCGAAGCTTACTATGGAGATTCGGTACTTTACCAGTCTCAACCCCCCAAGGAGGACGACAATGAAGCTGATAATGAAACTGAAGGAAGTCCATCCTCCAACGATGGTCCCCTGATTATCCGAGTCAAAGGACGTACTACTCCGAAAAGTACTCCGAAGCCTCTCATAATCTGGATAAAAAAGAAGAACCCTGACAAGGTCAAACCATTGACCATCACTCTCAGCAAGACACCCCGAAAGGAACCTACTGATGCCCGTCCCCCAATCCTGAAAAGTTATCCTACGTGGTGAACTCGACCAAAACTATGGCTCCTCTTTCAGATGATGACCCTCTCAATGAGTATGTCAATACTCATAATAATGTACCTTCGGTGGATGATGTTATCCCTGAAGAAGAACTTGCATATTTTTTTAGTAAAGATTTATCTTTGAATTACTCCGATGTCTATCAATCTGTAAACCACTACATAGATACGATATACGCTCTAGAGAACGGCATAGGACCACACCTCTGCATGCCGGTCACAATATCTCATCTGTGGGAAAACATTTACCCTGAATATATCCTCTACTTCATCGTTCCAGCCAGAAAGAATGATGAAGAGCTAATCATCTTCGGTCGTATAATTGGCGAGAGAAAGTTCGTTCCAGACTCTACTTCTCCCAAGCACAACACAGAAGCCGACTATGACTCCGTAAAAATGCAACTTTTTCGGTATAGTTGGTAGGCCAAGAATATCATCCAGAATATGGGATATGACATCAAAAGCGACAAAGGGCTAAATTACGGCCGAGGACGATGGTTTCCAATACGACACTTTGCTCCCTCCGACATACCTGAGAACTGCTATCAACAAAATGGTGTTGGTTTGGGCTATGTCTCTCCTCCAACAACTCCCGAAAGATCAGATGATGAAGCAGACCGTTGTTCGCATTCTTCTGATTCCTCCCTCTGGGACTCAGACTCCAGCATCGATGACATGTTCAAAGCAACTCTGTCCGTCAACATGGTTTCCGTCGACCAAATTACAGACGATGTCCAATCAATCGAACTCGAACAATGGGCTCAAAAGATGGATACCAGGTAGCAGCTGCGCTTCGAACAACGGGAACCACCTACCGAAGACGAGGTCATCCAAGTCAATCTAGGAGATGAAGCATCCTTCAAACCTATCTTCATCAACAAAAGCCTATCTGGCGATGAACGCCAATCTCTTATACAGCTTATAAGAGAATACATCGACGTCTTCGTATGGAGCTATGAAGACATGCCAGGCTTGGACCCTAAAGTCATCATGCATCGCCTGAACATCTCGTCTAAAGCTAAGCCAGTGAAGCAGCAACAACGACGATTCCGACCATACGTCATGGAAGCCATCGAGAATGAAGTCAAGAAGCTCATTGCCAGTGGATTCATTCGCGAGGAACAACACCCAGACTGGGTTGCCAACATCGTTTCGGTCATAAAAAAGAACGGTAAAGTTTGAGTCTGTATCGACTACCATGATTTGAACTTTATATGCCCGAAAGATGAGTTCTCCCTACCGATCACTGACGTAATGATCGATAATACTTGCAGCTTCGAGCGGATGTCCTTCATGGATGGGTTCTCAGGCTACAACCAGATCAAGATATTCCCCGACGACGAGAAGCACACATCTTTTCGAACACCGTTAGGGGTATACTGCTATACGGTGATGCCCTTCGGATTGAAGAATGCAGGGGCAACATACCAGCGAGCCATGAACATAATTTTTTGCGATCATTTGCGCAAAACTGTGGAGTGCTACGTAGACGATATCGTAATCAAAAGTCGTCTCAAGGGCAACCACCTCCAAGACTTGAGAACGGTGTTCGAACTAATGTGTGCACACCAACTCAAGATGAATCCAACCAAGTCTTTTCTGGGAGTCTTCAGTGGCAAGTTCCTTGGTTTCGTCATCACTTCAAAGGGCATATATCTGGACCCGAAGAAAGTGAAGGCTATTCTCGACATGCATCCTCCAAGAAACCTCAAAGAGCTACGCGAACTACAAGGAAGGCTAGCCTACATCAGACGATTCATCTCGAACCTCTCTGGAAGGTGCCAACCATTCACTCAGCTCATGAAGAAAGGCGTATCTTTCGTCTGGACTGAACAGTGTCAACACGTATTCGACGACATCAAGGCGTATCTTACAAGTCCTCCAGTATTGGTTGCTCCAATAATGGGGAAGCCCTTCTTACTATATGTCCACGCTATGGATCATTCTCTCGGCGCCCTCTTAGCTCAGAAGAATAAAAGCGGCCATGAACAGGCAATTTACTACCTCAGCCGTACAATGGTGGATGCCGAACACAGGTACACACCGGTGGAGAAGGAATACCTCGTACTAGTATTTGCCATCCAGAAGACGCGCCACTATGTGTCTGGGCAGACTATCCACATTATATCTAAAGTCAACCCTCTCAAATACTCATGACTAAACCGGGCTCTCTCAATTCCCGTTTAGCCACATGGGCAATGTTGTTGACTCCGTACGATATGATCTTCGTTCCTCAGAAGGCAGTAAAAGGCCAAGCATTAGCTGATTTCCTAGCAGCTCACCCGGTGCCGGAGTCGTCCAAACTCTACGATGAAATCTCCGACGAAGTGGTGGAGTCTAATGCTGCAACTGAAGAAATCCCCATTTGGCGAATGTTCTTCGACGGCACATCAAGAACAGGACCCAAAGGGAATATTGTGGCTGAAGTAGGTGTCGTGCTCGTGTCACCTGATCATCTGGTTATACACCGTGCATATTCTCTCGTGGAACTAGGCACCAACAATGTGGCCGAATATAATGCCCTATTAATCGGCCTACAACTGGCAAAGCAACTGGGAGTTGACTATCTAGAGGCTTATGGCGATTCCAAGCTAATAGTTAGTCAGGTCCGAGGGGATTATGAAGTTCGCCACGAAGACCTCAACCCCTACCACAAAGCAACAATCGAGATGGCGTCTACTTTCACGGGATTCTTCATCGAGCATGTGCCTCGACTACAGAATATAGAAGCAGATGCTATAGCCATTCTCGCTGCTTCCTTGACCATTCCTACCAATACTCAGCAGTCGATCACAGTGTCGGGTCGAGAACTATTCTGTATGAAAGATGTCTTGCATATTCATCACAGTTACACAACGGAAACAAACATCGATGCTAAAGACTGGAGATTTCCCTTCATAGACTACGCTGTCTATGGAATCCTCCCCGAGGACCCGAAGGAGGCAGTATCCATCCAAAGACGATCCCTCAGATTTTATTATGATACAGCTACCAAGATGCTGTATCGACGCTCTTATGACGTGCTACTGTTACGATTCTTATCAGATATAGAAGCCAAGCATACACTCTGGGAGGCTCACGATAGAGTTTGTGGTGCACATCAACCAACCCCCAAATTGTAAGATCGCCTCAAAGGAATGGGTTATTACTGGCCCACAATGATAGCGGATGCTGTTGAATATACAAAGAAGTGTAGAGCTTGCCAGTTCCACGCTGATTTCATTCATCAACCTTCGGAGTTTCTACACCCGACAGCAGCATCTTGACCATTTGAAGCCTGGGGCATGGACGTCATAGGACCAATCAGCCCGCCATCTACCAAAGGACATCTGTTCATCCTAGCTATAACCGATTACTTCTCCAAATAGGCGGAAGCTATACCGCCCATCGAAGTAAAGACGTCAAACGTGATCAGTTTTATCAAACATCACGTCATCTACCGCTTCGGCCTACCTCGTAGGATAATCCATGACAATGGACCACAGTTCGCAAGCCATGCATTCTATCGGTTCTGTGACAAGAATCGAATCCAGAATGTAGCCTCTACTGCCTATAATCCAGCAGCTAATGGGCTAGTAGAAGCCTTCAACAAAACCATCATAAAACTTCTCAAGAAGTTCGTGTTTTCAAACAAGCGTGATTGGAACGAGAAGATCGATGAATGTCTATGGGCCTATCGCACAACGATTCGAACTCCAACAGGCAGTACGCCATTCTCTCTGGTTTATGGGAGCGAAGCAGTTCTTTCCTTAGAAATCCATATTCCTTCCCTTCGGGTAGCCCTAGCCATCGAGCTGACTACTGAAGAGAGCTACCGTTTACGACTCCAAGAGCTCGAAGCGCTAGACAAAAAACACTTATTAGCTCAATAGCGTATTGAGCTATACCAAGCACGCCTTTCCAGAGCTTTCAACAAAAAGATGAAGGAAAGGATCTTCCAAGTCGGTGATCTGGTCCTAGCAGTAAGAAGACCGATGGTCATGACGCACAAAACAAAAGGGAAATTCCAGCCTAAATGGGAAAGTCCTTTCGTCATAGAATCGGTGTATTCCAACGGTGCGTACCGGCTGACCAAGCCTGACGGTGACTTACTTATGATGCCTATCAACGGCAAGTTCCTGAAGAAATACTATGTATAACCTCTTTTATATAATGTTCACATATGTTCAGTCATGTAAATGTACAGTACGATGTTTATATGATTCCCAAAAAAAACTATCTAACTATTATCTGTATTTCAAGAGTCTTGAATACACCCTAGATAATAGGTCCTCTAAATATTTCTCTAGTAGAATCATTTTCGTTTTTGACTCTGTCCAAACTCGGTTTGACGAAAACAAATCAAGTCCCTATTACCTCTGAATTATTTTCCGATAATTATTTCCCCAGCAGAATAATCAAATATTTTGCCACGTCCACATAACCTCTGAGCAAAGCATTCATCAAAGATAATCATGTCCATACTACCTCTGAACTATCCACTCCTCCCTAATGCAATATATCTTTCCACGTCCATATTACCTCTGGTCAGATATAGAATATCCTCTGCTATTACGTCTATATTACCTCTACTAGCAGCTTCATTCAACTTATTATTTATATTCGAATCATTCGAATATAAAACGGATAATAGGGCCACATAAAATTTTTCCAGCGGAATACCCATCAGAAATGTCCTTGCTACGTCCACATTACCTCTAGCATCGATGTTTCATGAAACCACATTCACTTTTGAAAAGATTCTATATTCAGTACTTAAACGTCTATCAAAGAGGCAGAAAAAGGGTACAAGAGCCGTGACGGCCAAAAAGAAAAAGAATTACAAAAATCTACGGGACACATAGGCGATTGATGCTGTCCCTCAGAGCTGCAATCTCGGCCTCAGATTTCACAGCAGCTCGACGTCGTGCCTCTTCTTGACGAGCAGCTTCATCTTCAAAGAGGATCAGACTCTGATGCTCCCCCTCCAACTTCTCCAGCTGTCCTTGTAAACGGGCAGAAGCGGTGGCAGTCATGGCAGCCTGGGACAAATAATCCTTTTGTTCGGATGACGTCGCACAATGTGATTGTGCTTCTCGGTAATCTGCGCAGCTAGACTGTTCTTTGAGGTAGCACGGGCCTCACCCGTAGCATTGAACTGGCTATACTGATCAGCCAGCTCGCCAATCTCCTGAATGAGGGTATCCTTCCTTATCTGAAAGGTAGCCTTCTCCGTCGCAAGAGCTGTCTTCAAAGCGTCGTCCTCTGTGCGAAACAGTGACGTCGGACTCCGCTGCTTGATGTCTTGAAACCTGGCCACTTGATCCTCCAGGTCATTCAGAACTTTTCTCAGAGTGTTGGCCCGCTCTTCGTAGCCTGTAATGCTCTCGACGGTCGCTACCTGATACTCCGCAACAGCCTTTACAGGGCCGAAGGCAGCATTCTGATTCAGGACTCCAGGAAGCTTCACCTTCAACACCGAGTAGAAAGCTCTGACGACTTCATGAGCCATCTCCTCATCTTCGGTGGAAGTCGTCGGAGAAGAAGCTTAGAGAGTTTCTTCCACTTTCGGAGGGAACGCCTGACAAGAAGCCGAACCTGACAGAGAAAGCAATATATACATCAGTAACCGAAAAGAGGGAGGAAAGACGAAAAAAGTTATAAATTTGTATCTTCGGCTTGCTCAACCCCAGCCTGGACTGCACCTTCAACGGCGATTTCAGGAAAACCAGGAACAGACCCAAACTGTCCAAGGAGAACGATATCGAGACTCTGAGTACTATCGAGCCTGATGTCTTCCACAAGCTCAGCCGGGACAGGGGTCGATTCGGCAACAGCTCCCTCAGTGGGCCGCTCAACTTCTCCTACTATAGCCAGTACCTGCTCACCAACAGTTCCCTCCACAGCAGCGAACTTGGAGGAGCCGGGGGCAACTTCTGTCCCTCTTCCAACGGCGGGGACCATCGCCGCAAGGGGTTCTTTCTCTTTGTCTACAAGGGAATACACAGACGTGGTCAGCCTCATAAGGAGCACGCAAAATTGGAGTCTAAAGATCTCATCCGAAGAGAGACACAAAGGCAACATACCCGTAGGAGGATGAGTCGATTGGACTTGGTTCTCGTCCAGCTCTCTCATCGCAGCTCCTATTGAAGACATATCTCCCACAGATATGTCATAAGAGAGACTGATCTTCTGACCTCCATCAAGGTCTAGGCCTTCACCCTGCTCCCCCTGTTGCTCAGGTTTTACAGCCGAAGAAGATCCGCCCTCATCCAACAGTCGAGGACGAGCAGGAGATATTGTCGCCACCTCCACCTCCTCAAAGGAGGAGGCACCTATCTCAGCTGTGACTTTAGGGTCCTGTGCAAAGGACAAACGCAAAGGTGAGAAAACTTTCAAGGGCTTGACCAGAACGGCTTTGGAGTCTAGGAAAGGGTCTACCTTCCGAGCAGCAACGGCCTGCAACGCCGTCTGCCTAGAAGACCTTCTGGGAGGAGGCAAGCCGGCACCCACATCCATAACCTTCTTCCTTCGAGAAACGACCACCTTCGTCCTTTTTGGACGTGGCCCCGGCTCGGTCGGAGCCTTCCTCTTTTGAAGAACGGCAGGAAGAGGTTCTTCAGTGTCCTCCCTCCGAGGCGCTGCAATGATAGGCTTTTCAACTACAACTCTTTGTTGCGATGCTGCAGCTGGTTCAATTGTGGGCACGACGCCTTCCCTCCTGCTAATACCCATTGCACGTGCTCGCCCTATATCAGCAAGGGTAGGGGCAAGCTTGGTCCCCGATACAAAACTATGCTCACGGTCATACCCAGGAAGAAAGGTATTGACCTAGATATAGAACTTAGCAGCTCAAAGAGCATTTGAGTGTCGGGTTTATCTTCGGGCAGGGTAAAAACTGCCCCTGTACATCCAGCACTATAGTAACCCCATGCACGCGCTCCGTCGATCAGACTTCCTATCGACTGGAGATGAGGACTGGGATTGCCCAAGAGGAGCTGGCTATAGTCAAATTGCCGTACAAAGCAGCTTGGCAAGTAAGGCTCTAGAAAAGTGTGGTTCTTGTTCCTGAGTACCAGATGGAAAGGCCTAATGGACTGGAGCCAACGTAATGCTCCAATAGGGAGGCTAGTAGTAAGTGCTCCCTCATCTACTAGGGTGTCTCCCGTATGACCACTGCCAGATGGAGGCGATACTCTGAAGAATTCGTAATTTTGCAAAAAACTCAGAGCTCTACTGCAAGCAGGCACCCCTGTAATTGTCCAATCAGCGTCTCTGTACCTCCGAATAAAGGCATCGCCTGCCAAAGAATATGTCATCAGCCTAGCGTTCATCAATTTAGGACAGTGCAGGATCAGCCACCCCATCAGATAATGGAAGGGTAACTCGATCCTAGCAAAGTCCCTCTTGCCCCCAGATGTTATCACGTTCGCCACAAAATGACGCAAACCCCGTTGGATGGCACAAACCATCGTAGGAAGTAATGCAAGACGGTGCCCGAAGGCCAGCCTTACAGCCGGAAGTATCATCTTCCGGCTGATTCTCTCAATAGTCCCCGAACCGCTAGGGACTACATAGCTACGAAGCCATATCATCAGGAAAGCGGCAAGCACTGCCTCCTTTGACATCTTGAATTCGGCTTGCCTGAAGAAATGATAAATCAGGGAATTTCTCTCAGGATCGTCCCTATCTTCGGTATCCGCAACTTTGTGACTTGTCATCAGCCGATCTATCTCAGAGATTGTCAAAGGCTTAGGCGATGAGAAGGAGACTGGGTCATTCCCCCCTCCTCTAGTGAAAACATAATTGGTCCAAGACTTCGTATGCGGGTTGGACCCCTCGGTCTTACCCTTCTTCGTAGTTTGGTGACAGATGAAAAAATGACAAAGTAACTCTTTGTACACATTTATCATATCAGAGCTCTCATTCTCCAGATCTGAGATCTCTGCATCGCTGGGGACATATTCTGCATACGGCTCTGTCCCCCAAGAAAGTTTGGATACCGCCTGCATGTCATGAAGAGCCAAGCCCATCTCCCCGTCCGGAGTAAAGAAGGTGCACGTATGATGGTTGTACAGCTCTGCCAAGGAGATAAACATCGGCCAATTAGCCTTGATGCCATATTGAGTGGCCCTGACGGCATAGAAAAGACCGACAGCCTTTAAGGTGGCTTCATAAGTCGACAGCACCCACCCAGTAAGGTCACTCCAGAACGAAATAGGATGTTTCCAGCCTTCTAGCCGCATTTTTCCTTCTAGATATGACTCCCTCTTCAATAGCATCAAGTTGGAGAGAGTCTCAGCAGCATAGGGATGAAGATCAGTCGAGACATCGTTCAGCACAACACCCGGTTGTAGCCCCCTCATGGAGTAAGATGTGGAACCCTTGACATACTTGAATGTGTTCTTTTTTCGGTCACCAGAGCTGAACTGGATCTTGCCAGAAACAACCCCAGGCAATTCAGGAGTCATGTCCCATTTTATCTGTCTCTGCACGGCTAAATCAGCAAACGCCGACAAAGGGTAGTGGCGGTTCATTGATGGCAGCCCTATTCTTTGGTCATTCAACATAGTTACCAAAGACTCTTCCAGACATATCGTCGCGTCGTCCTCAAATCCTACACTGTCACCAAATAGGAAGTATGGCTTCTTCCAACAGTACGGCCCTCCGAGCTTTTTATCATTCAGCATCTGCTTTAAAAAGGTTTTTTTTGTTCAATAAGGGCAATCGCCCGTTCTGTAGATTGATCATGACTGATCTTCGCTTGAACATCGCTGATCATGTTGGTTATAAGGTTCGTGCCGAGAACGTGGCAGACGGAACCGAAAGGGATACCGCCAAGCTCTAGGACATACATGTTCACTGCAAGGGCAGAAAGATAGTCAGACCCAGAAGATCGCAGGAAAAACTAAGTTCTGAAGAGCTTCTATGCGCCCAAAAGGCTATGCGCCCAAGAGGATATGCGCCCAATACAAAGACATGTGGGCGAATAACACACGGACAGTTAGCGGGCGCATAACGTGCCACAGCTTAAAGGACACATAACATGGCAGCACGTGGGCGCATAACACAGTGCTGGCGCATGACTTTTGTGGACGCATAGCAACACTCACAGAAAGTATGTTGCCCTAGGCGCAAGCGCCCAGGCAGAAGAGAAGTCCGAGCGTCGCAAATTAACGTTCGAGACTTCGTTTTTTGAAGCATGCCTTCACCCAAAATCTGGTCCTGGACTACCGAGGACTCTGTCGTAGGAGGAGAGCCACTCGACGCAGCCCCTTGTCCTTCGCGGATCTTTTGGCGGCCTTGGGAGACATGATTCTCAAAGGAAGAAGACGAAGAGTTTTCTAAAAAATTCAGAGAGAAAGAAATAATAAATTTTCTCTCTCCCAGGGTCTATTTATAGGCATGGGCCACTTCCTATGCGCCCACATACTGTATGCGTCTACTGCAGCCTATGCGCCCACGTGAAGGACCAGCTCTCTGCATACTATACGACTGTCTCTTGCTGACGTGGACGGCACATAAAGGATGGACCGCTTCAAATTCTATTCCAATGAATCTATTAGTTCGGATTTCGAGAAAAATCTCAACAGTCGTATTTCCCTGATAGGCTGGCCAAATACTATGCACCCAAAGGAGAGGGCCGTGCTATGCGCCCATTTTCTAGCGAGAAGACGATCCATGCTTCTTTCAAAGTATTTCGAACTTGTTTAAGTGTCGAAAACTTTAAAGGGGGTCCTGTAGAAGCATAAATTTTTTTCAGCAAATATAGCTACATACGCCCAAGACAAGTGAAGCTCAATGCGCCCAGTCAGTGTAACTCTATGCACCCAATGAATGAAGCCCCATACGCCCAGTTCAAGTGCAACTCCATACACCCAAGACTAGCTCCCCCAAAAGGAGGGCGCATAGCCTGAGACATGGCTATGCGCCCAAGCCTGACTTAGTCAAAACCACGATCAAAACGTGCACCGAAGTGCATAGCCACGTCAGTCTCCACGAGCAGTCATGCACCGAAGCATGCGGCCACGTCAATACCACGACCAACCCACGATCTTGCAGCCTGTATGTGTCTACACCCTATGCGCCCAAAGCAGGACTATACGCCCACATAAGAACCAGCATGTCTCTGTACATGGGCGCATAACATCATTCTAGTTCGAGAACGACTATAAAAGGGGGGCTTCATCCCTCTTCAAAACAAGAAAACGGAGAGCATTTTCAAGAGCCAAATTGTTGCACTTCTTGCCAGTGAACCGAGAGTTAGCAATTTTCTTATGTTTTCTCCCACTTTTGTAATCAGAGTGTCAACAGAGTAAGGGAGCAACTGCCACTCGATCTCCATCGTCCCATTCTCCATAATTATTTTTTGTACTCGGGGATCCTCAGCGCAGGATCTCTCAGGCGTACTCGATTTGTGGTGCCTTATGCCAATAAAAGAAAAGACAGCATTTTTTTCTTCTTTTTTGTGTGTGTCCACACCTGGGTTGTAACCCTTCTCCTGAATATAACTTTGCCTCCGACTATTTATCGGTGAAAGTAAGCATAAACTATAGTGTACTGAAATAAACAACGGATACTGCTTAGACAAAACTAGACTGGATTGGACTGACTTCATCCATCAATCACGGCCAAGCAATGAGTACGGCTTGATACTTTAACTAACTAGGGTTATCACAAGCCTAGTTACTAACAAGATGCAAAGAGATTTCCAAGTCCAGTTACCCGCCTGCTGCTACCTGAGTGACCCCAGCAAAAGAAAACAAGTATAGCAGATACACTGTAGTAAGATACATGTGTCCTAAGGAGGTGCCCTACTCGACGGTAGGCTAGAAATGTGCTCATCATGACAGATAGCTCCAAGTCCCATGTATATATATATATATATATATATATATATATATATATATATATATATATATATATATATATGAGGCCGGGATCAAAGGGACAACAGGTAACTATAAAAGTCTCTTCATGAACTACTTGATCAATCTAGTCGTTAATCCTAGCCAGATTTATTTTGAATCCCTGACCGTAGAAAATCAGGAATTCATGTCCTAGATATGATGCAATACAGAACATGTAGCTTGTACAAACACACTCAAGAAAAACATCCACGGTGTCCAAATTATTTATTACTTGTAAGCCAATAAAGTCGTCGCAACAGCATTCATGGTTCATGTCATGTCATATCATGTTACTTGTCTGGAGTGCACCACGACGGGTCACTATCATGTTAAGCAAAGGAGAAAGTCATACAGTATGAGTGCACCACAACGGGTCACTATCATGTTAAGGATGCTTGTTAGGGGTGCGCCACGATGGACCACAATCATGTTAAGCAAAAAAGTGACATGTAACTTGAGTACACCGCAACGGGTCACTATCGTGTTAAGCAAAAAAGAAAGACATTCATTATGAGTGCACCACAACGGGTCACTATCATGTTAAGCAAAGAAGAAAGACATATATCATGAGTGCCCCACCACGGGTCACTATCATGTTAAGCAATCATAGACATAAGAAAACTTGTAGATAGATCTTGATAAAAGGTGCATCATAACATATGAGAAAGAATAAATGAGGTAACTACTTGGCCTAAAACACCAATTGAATCTGTGCTAGTATTAAGGGTATGAGAGGGGTACAATCATTCTCTAACTGTACAATATTATCAAATCATGTTAAGAAATTCATTTATTAAAAAAATATTAAGCTATTTAGTAGGGTCGTCGCAATTTAGGCCAAGATAGAAAACATGCAATGCAATCATAAGCTCCATATCAAGAATGAAAAAAACTTGCATAAAATAGTTGGTAACATATTCTTGAAGCCAAGAAAAAGATCTACAACTTTCATGTTGGGAGTTAGGAGAAATTCTTGCCACAAATCATGCAAATAAGACATAAAATAGCCAAAACAGGCACTATGCAGCCTATTCTGCGACATGCGGCCCATTCTGCGACATACGGCCTCATGCGGCCCATACGCGGCATCATGCGGACCAACTGCAATATGCGGCCTATGCGGCGCATTCACGACATCATGCGGACCAATTGCGACATGCGGCCTATGCGGTCCATACGCAACATCCATGCGGACCAACTGCGACATGTGGCTCATACGGCACATTCACGACATCCATGCGGACCAACTGCGACATATGGCTCATGCGGCACATTCACGACATCCATGCGGACCAACTGCGACATGCTGCTAGATGAACATAAAAGATGATCAAATAATCATTTGGCCATAACTTCCTTAAAATAAGTCAAAATCTAACTTTCAAATGTCCATTTTTTGGTAAAATCGAATTCTTTACAACATAGAACAATCAAAACTTAAAAATAATAAAGTTTAGTAGATCAAAACCCAAAAAAACCGAAAAGACTATAAACTTAGATCTGCAAGAATCCATCCATAAAAATCAAAAACTCCAAGTTCTAAAGATGCTTAGAATCATGTAAGGAAGAGTTTAGAACAAACAAAATAACATTTGTCCAACATTTGGCAAGATGTACTTGCCTTAGGTTGGAGGAGAGAATGAAGAGGAAAAAGATGAAGAGAATGAAAATAATAGAGGAGAGAGAGAGAGGAGTTGGGTTTTATACAAACCTTCTCATCTCAAATTCACCTAAACCAAACCAAGCCCAATACCAAGTTGAACCGAACCAAATAAAAGCAAGTCAAGTTTAACCTATACTTTGGAAAAATTCAAAATATTCGAAAATCAAGAAATACAAAATATAGCTCAAAATACGTACCCGTACATAAATACTGATAGAGTGAGACGAGTCTCACAATAATATTCATGGAAAATCTTATTTGGCCTTAGGAATAATAATTTGATGGCTACCTTATATATGTTAATTAAAACAAATCCAATTGAGATTAGAAGAAAATAACTGTTAGACAACTATGATTGATAGGGAATAAGAATATTTGCTAATATTTTTATTAATAAGGGTCCTAGACATTAAATACAGTAATTTTATATTGATAATTAGGAATATAAAATATTAATAAAAGTCAGGAGGCTTACATCATTAAGGGTATGGGCACTGGGAGAGAGGGATGCCATGGCTCAAATACGAATACGATATACCTATGGGCTTGGGTTTATGTGATTAGATTGGGTTAGGGTTGGGCTTGGTGCGACCATGACCACAATTTAGATCAATTATGATCATTGATGAAATAATAGTATGCGGGTACTCGATTGGATAGCACACAAGTGGCACGTGTGTATTAGATCAAAATAGGTCAAAACTATATATTGGGTCGATTATATTGGATCGATGTCGAGCCCCGAAATCAAATTAAAAGTTTGGTAAAGTTTTACTGTAGATGGTCAAATGGCCTAAATTGACCAGAAAGTTGTACGATACAAATAGAATGTAAGTAAACAAGTTTGAGTGGGACATAATATATCAAAATGAAGATAATCTTGTCTACTACAAAACTCATGAAAGAAGTTTTCAGAGATTGACATCCGTGATGTTCCAAAAATCAAAGTCACGAAAAAATACATCTAATGATCAAAACTAATTATAATAAAATTATTTATTGAAAATAATTTATTTTAAAATTTTAAAAGTACCCTAAAATCCAGAGGGTTTACAACACTAGCAAATACTCATCATGAAGTGCTCGTCACGACACATTAGCAATATAGACATGTGTAAACATAGCCCAAGCGCCTAGTGATTGTCCTCTCTACCTAATGGAACTATACGAATCAATCCTACTAGTCAAATCAGGAATCTAGTAACAATCAGGGGATTACCAGTCGTCTATGAGTCGAGTACTATAAAACGAGAACCATGATGATAACAAGTAAATGTAATAATGCTATGACTCTGTATGTCATGCATGCAGCTATATGTGTCCAAGTTTGTGTCATCTAGGTATACCAGGTGTACTACTAGCAAACAGATATGTAAACAAAAGCAACTAACACTAATTTTCACAAGGGTATTTGTTTCTTGAAAGATCTGTTATGTTTAACAAGATTTTGTCATGTTTAATTAGATCTTAGTTGGAATTGATTTTGGAAATTTTACATTGAGTATAAACTGGAAAACCAATTTGATCCTAAGTATGTATTTACTTAGGGAGCTTTTCATCTTAGAAATGTTATTTATGCATCGACCACATAATATCTTGTATTGCTTGAAGAAGAAATCTAGTGCTCTGATTTGCTTTGTCACCTAGTGCCTACTTGGCTTTATTTATTGTTGTCCCAAAGAGTCGTGAAAGGAAAAAAAAAAAACATCCCTGAACCTGTGAAAATAAGCTTCATGGATCGAGATACATATCATGTCATGTCTCATTTCATTGAATATCATGTTGATTTGTAGTTTCGTATAACATGATATTTGCACGTATATAGATACTTATGTGTTATTCCAATGAATAAGAATTTTATGCTGAATAGTATTCTCGTATTCACGTGATAGCAAAGTACATGTTTCGAGATACATACTTGAGCCGGGAAAGAAAGTTTTAAAAAGATAATAAATTTATTTGTGATTGTATAGAATAAAGCATTGGGCATTGGAGAACAAAATAGATCACCCCGAATGAAATCTTGGTAATATACAAATGCTGATTAGTGAATTTCTTACTGCAAAATAAATAATAAATGATGATCAATGAATTGTTTACTCCTTCACAGGGCCTTGTGATGTGAATGTGGGTGCTTAGCTCACTTTTCCTAAATTATGTAAATCCTGTATATCAGGTGTTTTTCCTAAATTGTGTAATTCCTATATATGCCTATTTCAATTTGATTAGGTATATAAGGTGATATACATATAATTCCTATATATGTCTATTTCGACTAAAAACTCGATTAGGTATATAAGGTGATATTTCTCTTATTCTCAATTTTGGGAACGATCCATACCACTAAGCACCGTGTCAATCATACAATAACAATCTAATTCTGGAAAAATAGGATTATAGCCTAGAAAGTAGTCAAGTGTGAAATCCAAACACATTCTTCAAATTGTATCATCATATAGGTAAATTTGTATTGTGATTGTGTTAGTTACTGTTAGTCTATACGAATAGTTTGGACACTTTTGAATCAATATAATTATGATCATGGTAGAGTCATATTCCAAGTTGACACTATAATATTTTATTATGGTTATTTATATTATCTTACTGTCAGATTATCAGATCATGATTTTCAATCATACACTATTTTACTTTATTTATTTTAACGTTCTTGAATCGAGGACTTGTATGTCTTTGATGACTTAGTATTTGTTCACTACATGAAAGCGTGACTAAAAAAGATGATGCATGTATATAGCGCGGATGAGTCTGAAGAGTAGCGCAGACATTGGATAAATCAGAAGTTTTATTTTGTGTACTTTTATAGTCCTTTTTGTGTATATTATCTTTTGACGCAGAAACTATACTTGTGAGATGTAATTGTCGATGGTTTATGTTAATAGATGTATATTAATTTCAATTTATCAATGGTTTTAGTTTTCTAATACTTTTATTCTAGAACTTTATATGCGACAATCGCAATACAGATACAAGTGCATTTATTTGGCGCGTAGCCTGGGATGTTAGTTACGTACTCAGCTCGCCGTATGCTAAGAGCGTGATGTGACAAAGCGAACCCCCCCCCCCCCCCCCCCAAAAAAAAAGTCGTCTTTGACAACTAGGATCTACATCATGTCTAGGTTCCTCATGACAATCCTTTGATTATCACCCTGTAGATAGAAGACATCATCATTACCAAGAACATAGTGGACAATAGCAGTTCCATTAGTATCTTCCACTCGGTCGACAGTATACAAGGTGGACAATACGAGTCCCCATCGTTGAACCTTAGTTAGTCCTTGGTAGAGAAATTGAGCAGTCAGACAATAAAAATATACTGAGTTGTAAAAGTTTTTGTTAATTATGATAAATAGAATAATCGACAAATTCAATTTGCTAATAACATTTAAATTTGGTTGCCCAAATAAAATGTTTGCAAGTTTTGATATCATTTGGTCACAATTTATTTAGTAGATCATTGCGGGAAAACTTTTTGTCTTAGCAATTTGATATCAATTATTTTTTTGATTTCTTACATAAATGATAACTTTGATACGAGAGTAACTCTAAGGCGTGATACGAGATTAACTTTTGAAACAACTTTCCAAAATAACAGAAATATCCATGATAAGCAATCTGCAAACTTAGTCTAAAGGGGTTTGATAAAAATTCTACAAAAATCAAATATTTTAGAAATAAATACATAACCTCCTATGTTTCGTAAGTATTACATGGACCACCCCTACTTCGAAAATAATTACACGGACTACCCCTTTACTTTATGTTTTATTTTAAAAATATGGGTGGTTAGTGTTATAAATTTCTATAGAAAATATAAAACATAGGGGTGGTCAGTGTAGTTAATTTCAAAATAGGGATTATCTATGTAATAAGTATGAAACATAGGAATAATTAGCGTAAATTGTTGAGTACTTTAAAAAAACACTCCATAATTGTTTGGAATCATTTGAATTCTTTTTGTGAAAAGTCAAATTGAATTCACATGCGACTTTTCATTTTTTTTAATAAACTGTCATGAACTGTTTTTCTCAAAAATAAAAGGGTTACACTAACTACCCCTATGTTTTGAATTTATAACCGAAGTACCTCTACTTTTAAACTAATTATACTGACATCCTCCATGTTTTACGTTTATTACACGGAATACCCCTATTTTTAAATAAAAATATAAAATTATAACATAAACTACCTTTTTTATTTTTATTTTCCTAGATGGAGGAGTGGTCAATATAATTAGTTTAAAAATATGAATATTATGTGTTATAAATCTAAAGAGCTTTGCTATGTTTAGAGCATCTCCAACCCTATTGTGACTTTGGAAAAAAGTTGTTGCCACATAGGAAAGACAAAATTTTATTCAAAAGTCCTTCTCCAATGCAATTGTCAAGTCAATTGTGAAGCTTATGTGGTAGAAATTAAAGAAGACATTGTGAAGATTGTCTTGTTCTAGACAATGCACTTGACAATGTCTTCTCTTCCATGTCATCAATTATGAATAAAAAATATTTAAAAAAAGAAAGAAGATGAGTAGTTGTCTTAAAAGTTGCCTTGAAAGTTGGAAAAAATACTTTCTATTGTCTCCTCAATACTTTTGCATTGGAGAGAGTTTTTCTATCTCATTGTCTTTTGAGATATAATTTTGCCACATAAACAAAACATTGTCTTGTGGCTCATGCCACATAGGAGCCACCTAAGACTCACAACACTTAACAAGACAATAGGGTTGGAAATGCTCTTACAATTCCTTTACAACAGCCACGAGTCGGATTTCGATTGGAGGAGGAGAAAGTGGTGGAGTCGGGTGGAGCATCTCCAACCCTATTGTGACTTTGGAAAAAAGTTAATGCCACATAGGAATGACAAAATTTTATTCAAAAGTTCTTCTCCAATGCAATTGTCAAGTCAATTGTGAAGCTTATGTGGCAAAAATTAAAAAAGACATTGTGAAGTTGATTGTCTTGTTCTAGACAATGCACTTGACAATGTCTTCTCTTCCATGTCATCAATTATGAATAAAAAATATTAAAAAGAAAGAAAGAAGATGAGTAGTTGTCTTAAAAGTTGTCTTGAAAGTTGAAAAAAATATTTTTTATTGTCTTTTCAATACTTTTACATTGGAGAGAGTTTTTCTATCTTATTGTCTTGGAAGTTGGTGTAAACAATCCAAAATAAAAAAGCAGAAGCATCGTGATAAACAATCTCACACTTAAATGCTGCTTCATCCTCCCTCCCACACGTTACTCTCTCATAATACCACGTCACCTCCACCACCTCCTTCCTCATTAGATCTGCTCCTACAAAAAAAAAAAAAAAAAAAAAAAAAAAAAACCCTCACATTCTCAAACTATTTCTTCTTCCGCTCTTGAGAATTTCTCATCGGAACCATTCTGAAACCCTAGAAAAATTCCCTAAAATTCGACGGAGATGATCAATTCGATCGCCACGTACAAGGAGAGCCTCTCCCGTATAGCCAACGAGGTCTTCGACGCCGCCGACGAGCTCGAGATCCATCCGCCGGACGCCGGTTCTCCTTCTCCCGCCTCCGGCCGCCGGATCCCCCGCCGATCGCCAAGGCTCTCGTCGCCGGCGGGGTCTCCAGTCGCCAATGGGGCCGGTTCTCCTTCCCAGGACGAGGTACGAGTTCGATCGGTAGTTCTATTGCGCAATTACGTGTCTGCGCCTGAATTTTCTCAAAAATTGTGGATCTAGATTTATTGACTAAGAAGTTTGTAGGAGATTTTGTCGAAATTGAAGTTGATCGAATTTGTCTCTCTATTGCCACTAATGAAGGTGAAGTGACTATTGTTGGCAGCTCGCCACCTGTATTTTGTTGAGAGCTGTTTGTTACTATGTCTGTGTCGAACTTCTATAGAATTATAGTCATAAGACATCCTTTACGAATGTGGAAGGGACAGCAACATGATCAACAAAGTCTTTCTCGCAAACTTTTGTTGTTGGCTATTTTAATCATATTCTTCTGTTCATCGTTGTGATCATCAGCGTCATCATCCACGCCTTCTCCTATTAGAGTGGGGTCAGCTGTCGAGCGAAAGAAAGCTCCATAAAGGATTTGACGGTTTTTATGACTGGCTGTCGACCTAGGTTAACCTCTATGTTTGTGCCAAATTCCTAGCCAAGGTAGCTATGGGGATGGGAGGGTTACGCCATGATCCTTTTATTGTGTTCGGCTATGTTAAGTTCTAGAAGTTCCTTTAATTAATATATAATCACTCCTCCTAACCAGTGCATATGTTGGTCTATTTGCAAGCCAAGAAAATAATGCATGGTTTTAAGAAGGAATTTGATGGAAACATGTTAGTTTTCAGTTGGTATGGAATCAAATGTATTCGACAAAATTCCAGAAGGAACTCTAGCCGGGCCTCGTTTACAAATAGTTGTGATTCGGTTATTTATAGTTGCCATGGAATTGGTTCTCGCTGGTCTCTTTGTAAACTAAATCCTGCCATCCTATGATGTCATTTCACTATATCCATTAAACATAAGTTTTTATTTGAGAGGATGGGATCAAGGTCATCTCAGCCAAATTTTACTGGTAGACATGAAATAAAGGTAGTACATAAAGCAAGTTCATGGATATAGTATTGAAAGATGAGAAATTTCAAGTTTCAACCCAACAAATAATCAACGACCCTAGAGGCATCGTGATGTGATGCTTCTTTGACCTAGAAAAGATGATAATATTCAAATCAACGAACCTAGAGGCATCGTGAGAACTAAATGTGAGAACCATTAGCAAAGCAATCCACACCTAATGAGCTTCACTTTGACCTCTTTGATTTGATGCTTCTTCGGCCTAGAAAAGATGATAATATTCAAACTTCTTGATAAAAGCCCCTTCAAAGCCCCTCCAACAGTTTTTTTTTTTTTTTTTCTTTTTTTTCTTTTGAAGATTTTTCGGTTTCTTTCCTCCCAAACACACCATATCAGCATCGTGAAGCCAATATCACAAAGAAGTTTCCTAGCAGATGAATGAGAAGAATTCCTCAAATTACTCCAGAATTCAAAAGTAGTAGTAGTTTGAATTCTAATTCACAAAAGATTAAAAATGCAATTCCAACAACGAGACGTCCAGTGACATTCAATTAAGATGTTGGAAATAGATTATTCGCAACAACCAGATACAACACATTTATTGCAAATAGAAAGACCTCTCATTTGCAAATGGTCACAAGTGAGAAGTTTGTTTTTTAGAGCAAGTCATATTAACAATTTGACTTTCAATGGAGTACAAAACTTCCAAATAAGGTTAGTCAGGGGCCAAAGGGTACCAGATTCATTAAGCTTTCTATACATAGACTACACGGTGTAATTACTCGTAGGTGTCAATATCCATCTTCTAGAATCGGCATGTTGGTTTAAAGAGATCTCGTAGAGAATAGATGCCAAATTGTAAAACTCATGGAAGAATTCATCAATGATTACTCAAGTGAATCTTGGTTGCTAGTGTCATCCATCCTTCACAAAAAAAAAAAAAAACCTTGGAAATAAATAAGTGAATCCTTGCCAACTGCTAGATTATAGAGATTAGGGAACAATGTAGCAAATTGTTCGTCTCCCACCCATATCTACTTCCATAATTTGATAGTTAAACCGTTGCCATATTTCAAAGAGACACCTTCACCGAGTATAGAATCAACATTGATCACACGCTTCCAAAATGAAGAAATTGATGAGGATGTCGGAGAAATTGACCCAATAAGGCCTTCTTGTATAGTAGTTATTGAGGACTAAACCAGCCCATTGAGCATCGTGTCCTAATAAGAGTTTTCATCTCCATGTTTCAAGTAAAGCATTGTTAAATGATATATATTAAGAATGCCCAAACCTTACTTTTGCAAACGGATTTTCAGTTGACAAGATAATCCAAAAAAGATGCACAATCAACTATTTTCCAAAGGAGAAAAATCTTCTCAAAGATCAATTCTTTTAATAATTCATTTAGGTGCACGAGACCTAGAGAACATATATGAAGGGATTGCTGAAATAACGGAGTTAAGAAGAATCAATATTCCTCCCTTGATAATAGATTACCCTTCCAACTGGCGAGACACGTTTGAACTTTTTCAACCACATGCAATCAATCAATTCTCTTCAAAGTTCAAACATCCCAGTCTAAGAGGCAAATCCCAAATAGGAGATGAGAAAATATTCTTTTTTTGCAATTTAAATTGGAAGCCAACTGATCATGCAAATCACGGGAAACCCCAATAAGCAAGAGCAACATACATGTTTTTGAGTAATCAACTTTCGAACCAGAAGTAGCTTCAAACATATACAATATGTACTTGAGGGAAGTCAAGATACTCCAGGATGGAGGATAGAAAAACAGAGTATCATCAGCATAATGAAGATTAAATATCTGACATGAAGTTCCAAACCTGAGACGAGACCTACATGCTGGCTTTGGTCAAAATTTTGGAGAGGACATTGATGGTAAGAACAAAGAGTAGGGGAAGATCCCCTTGCTTTAAGCCCCTCTTACAAGGTATAAGATTACCCTCAACTCCGTTTACAATAACATAATAACAACTTTTTTGTAAAACAGAATTAGCCAATTCATCCACTTATTAGCAAAACCTCTGGCTAATAAAACTTATTTCAAAAAGTCCCAATGAATTGAGTCAAAGGCTTTCTCTAAATTAACTTTGTCCTAGACTTACCATTAACTACTTGTCCCGAACTTTGCTGCAACCAGCTATTCTCAAGCCTTTTGCATCTTTCGCAAATTAACTTCTTAGAAGTGGCGGTGGAAGCACAGTAAACTAATGAGTACAATTTGTTGATACGAAGTATGTTAATTTATAATCCTATAATATATAGAAAATTTATTACTTGCTTTTGAAGAATGCACAAACACCACTGACTGATATTGGAGCTGTTGTGGTGAAATATTTTGTAGAATTCCTCAACATACGGACGATAGCCTCCTTCGACCAACATACATCCATGGGCTAGGGTCTGGAATGCTGGAGCAATCAGCAAGTGCATCCGTGGGTAGATTGCAAATAGTAAGCAATAGATTAGTTGTGTAGTTGTGGTGATGATGGGTCTATTGGGAGTGTGAGTATAGCAGGATAGGAAGCACCATGGTGATGACAAAATGTTGCATGATGTCTCTCTAGTGTCTCATAAGCAAATACGTAACTCGGTTTTCTTTGTTATCTTGTGCATTATCTCTTTAGTAGGCAGAGGAGTTAAGTCAATGGAAGGAGATAAAATTCAGGGAATATGAGTAAGATAGATATTTGCAACAAGTGAACAATAATGTGAATTAGATGCACTGTATATTATGAAGAAGACTATGTTTGGGATGAATATAATGTATAGACTAGACATAAGAGGAATCACATAGTGATTTTTTTATATCAAAAAGGATGAAAATACAAAATAAACCAAAGAGATGGAAGGTAGACATTCATAGAAAGTAAAAGGGGTGGGGGGGTGGGGTGGGGTTGAATGAGAGAAAAGGGGCTTGGGAAAGAGTAGGAATTTTTGGAAGGCTAATGTGCATTTAAATACGATCAACTATCATGTTTTTTTGCAGACTAAACTGTTTTTATTAGCAGTTTGATACCATCAGTGTTCTAAAAATCGGCCTAGGCGGCCGCCTGCCGCACCAAAAATCCCCTAGGCGGCGGTCCTAGGCGGTTTCGGTCTAGGCGGCCCTTAGGCGGCCAATTTTTTTTAAAAATTCAAAAAAAAAAAAAAATAAAAATGAAACAAAATTACATACTTACCTGCCGCCGCCGCCGCCGTCGTCGTCGTCGTAGTCGCCGGTGGTGGCGGCTGCTTCTGCTGGTGGTGGTGGTGGTGGTAGTGGCTGCTGCTGCTTCTGTTGGTGGTGGTGGTGGTGGGAGGGGAGGAGGAGAGGGGAGCGGAGGAGGAGAGGAGGAGGAGGAGAGGAGAGGGGAGGTGGTGGGAGGGGAGGAGGAGAGGAGAGAGGAGGAGGAGAGGAGAGGGGAGGAGGAGGAGAGGAGGGGAGAGGGGAGCGGAGGGGAGGACCCCCTTCTGCTTGCTGCTTCTGTTGTCCCTCTCCTCTCCCCCCAGGCATATATATATATATATATATATATATATATATATATATAATATTAAAAAAAAAAAAAATCGCCGCCTAGGCGTCCTAGGCGCTAGTCGGCCCTCCGGCGCACCGACTCCGCCTAGCGATTTTTACAACATTGGATACCATCTTGTATTTTTCGCACTTTCCTAGCATACCATTTTGCCCTTCATTTATAAAATGATATTGATATTGCAGTCTTTCATGGAAGTCCTTATTATTTAGATTTTTTTTTATAGAAAACCTGAGTATCTTTTAATTAGAACCATAATTTTAACATAAAATCGCAAAACTTCTTCTCTAATTAGATTATAACCTTCATTTTTCTCCATCCATCGTCTTCCTCTCCTGCTCAGTCTTGGGTCTAGTAGAGAGTGGTGGGGTGAGAGGATTTTTTTTCTATAGTAAGAAGAACTGCTCCAAAGACCATACCGATACTTCACTTATTCTCCACTGGTTTCCCATCTTTGATTTGATGGTCGGGATCCATGGAGATGGTGCATAACATTGAGATCATCAGAAGTTGTTATTGAGATCGTCCAAAGATTCACAGGCTACCCCATCTTAAACACATGACAATATCCTGGGATAAAAGAAATTTAGCTAAACAAAATTTCACTTCACTTTTAACTTATAAATGAAATCATGGTAAAGGTACTTTATTCTGATCAATTCTTTGGACCTTTAACAAGTCATATAATTCATGTTACTAATACATGAGCATATTATCAAACAGTATTAAGACACTAATAGTGAAGCTGACTATGTAGAGTTGCAGGGGAATTCGTGGCTGCTTCTATCTCTATGAGAAGCTATATATATGCAGTTGAAGTACAGGAAGAACAGTGTGAGCTAAGACCATTGAAATGGCTAAGCTAAAGGAAGTAGAGGTGGAGGTTCAGCTCTTTCTCAACTTCCTATGATCTACCTCTATGGGGGATGAGGCGTGCCGGCAGGGCAGTGGTAGCTGGTGGCCAGAATTTACGTTAGGGTTAGGGTTAGATGTGTGGGTTGGGATATACTGATCGAGTTTGAGAGGAATGAAAGACAATTCTGAAGATCTTTTTTAGTTCAAGGGTAAAATGGTCAAAATTAGTCATGTGCGATGGACATGACTATTAAATGTGACAGATGGTAGACCGAGGGTAAGTTTTTGAAAGTTCATGGTAGCAGATTGCTAATATAAATTAGTTCATGGTAGCAAGTTGCAAAAACTTAAAAATTGATGATAGATAGTTTTTTTTTTTAAACTCGTTGTTTTGTGTTTTAACTCCCCCTCCATTGTTTGTATCTTTCCTTTTAGTGTTAAGTGAAGGGTATTCTGATCCAAAATTTGATGTTAATGGTTTCATTAATGACATAGGGTAACATATCATGATGACAAAAGGCTCAAGAGGATGTTTATAGAATTGAACCAACATGGATGGTAATGAACAAGTACTTTAGATCTTGCTATGCAACTCTAGGCTTCTGTTGAAATTGGAAGGAGCATTTTGAGCTGGCTATGAGACCAGCCATGCTTTGTACATCAGAATGTTGGGCAATTGAGAAACATGTGCAGAAAATGAGCATAGTTGAAAGAATGTTGAGATGGCTTGGTGGCAATGCACTAAAGAACAATTGAGAAACATGTGCAGCAAATTAGCGTAGTTGAGTGAGATGGATTGGTGGCAATGCAATAAAGAACAGAGTAACAATGAGTGCACTAGTGTCGAGTTCGACGTGGCTTCAACTAAGGATAAAGCAAGGAAAAACAACAACTATGAAATGGTTTGAACATGTGTAGCAGAGCAGATGCTCTGATTACAAGTGATAGGATCATTGGAATTGCTAGGAGGAGGGGTGGGATCAAATCATCATGAACTGAAGCTATAAAGGAGGATGTTGTTCTTACTAATATTATAGGGTAGATGGTCCTTACGAGAACTGATTCGAAGATATGATTCATGCATCAGACTCTTATTTGGGACAGAGGCTTTATTGTTGTTTCTTTTGACAACCTGAACAAGTTTTCTAGAAGAATTGAAAGGCTATTAGTCATTCGAGGAATACACAGAGAATTTTGGCTTCCTGTTTGTGATCAAGGAGGTTTCAGAAAGATTAAGCTTTGTAAAGATATGTTGTAGTATCTTGCAAAAACCAAAAGCTGGAGATTCATGTCTTAAGTACTTCACAGTAATTATGATTGATGTGCATCAATACACTCGGTTTTTATGTAGATTTACCATGTTATAGATCAGTGTGGAGTTTGGGGCAGCTTGATTGGTGTCTGATAAAACTCAAGCTGGTGCTTGGCAGGAGCCTTTGGAGAGGATTGAGCCCTTTTTGTTCAAAATCAAAGAACCACTATGCACATTGAAGATCTAATCTGTTCATGTTGATATAAAGCACTTGGTTGGCCTATAAGCAAAAGTTCAAATCATTTGAAGCTCTCTTGTGCTTATTCCAAATTAACTAAATTTTTGTGTTATGACTTTATTTAAATTGAGGTCTGTGTCAAAATCCGTGGTTTGGACAATCAATGCCTTCAAAATTGTAGGTCTATTCATTTTGCTATTCTGAACCCGTCATTTTTTATCGTTTGATGAATAAGTAAGCAATCTCCAAATAGTTATATTTTGTTGTGTAGTTGTTATTTGTTTTTGAATGGTAAGAATCAAAACTCCAATCCTCGTAAAAAGTTCTGCTTTATTTTATTGCAATATCTCAAAGTATTGGTTTCTTGGCTTTTAAATAGACTACTTGTTCTTTCTTCAATGTTCCTGCTTTTAATCTTACATGGTCAGGTGGTAATTGAACTGTACATGTATTGTAGATTTCAAAATATAAAGCAGATATTGAAAAGCTTCAAGCTTCTGAGGCAGAGATTAAGGCATTGTCATTTAATTATGCTGCTATTTTGAAGGAGAAAGAGGTATTCTAATGGTACCCTTTCTTCCATGTTTTTGCTATGCAATTTTACATATTGTGGATCATGAATAGGGTTTAGGTAGATTCTTTTCGAGCGTTAATGGCTTAAATTTCTTGAAACCATTAGTAACCCTTCACTTCAAAATTTTTTTAATGCAGCTTCAAAAATTATGCTCTTGTCTTATGCTTAATAACGTTTTACATTTTGCTCTTCATTGTCTTGGTACCTTGTTTTCAATGACCTGTTGCGTTTTTTCCTCCCCCTTTCCCTACATGACCTTCTCAAGATGTTCTCTCATTGGTCTTTATATGGTAATTACTTGCACCAGTTATCCTTGCTTTTTGACCTTCAGGAAAAATACAATGACATTTTTTTTAGACCAAGGACTAGTCATTTATTTTTCTCTTGGGTCTCGAACCAGGGCCTTCTCAGAGGCGTCAACCATTGAGCTATCCAACCTTTGGTAAATAATGATGTATTTCATCAGAAGATATTTCCGCCTTTTTCATGTTCTTTTAATGTACTTTTGTTTTTTCTTCTTTTCTTACACGCAGACCTTATTCATATACTTCTCTAGACGTACTAAAAACTATAGGTTTTGCCATGTTTTTGTGAAATTCCCAAGTATAGACTATGAAGTACATGGTTATGCCTCCAAGTCCTCGTAATCATCTTTTTACTTCAAGCTGGTGTCAAATTTATCTTTCTTTATGCTTGACAGGAGCAACTTTCTAAGTTACGTGAAGAGAATGGTTCCTTAAGGAAAAGTTTGGACGCAAAAGAAGCTGTTGGTCACGCAGCAGACGAGAATCCTAAATCATTATCAAATAACTCCAATTTGTTGAAGGCAATCTTTCTAGCCAATCTCTTTATTATGTTTCGGCATAAAATGTATGGTTAGTTAAAATAGGCCTAAAATATTGGTATCTCCCCACAATTACACATCAGGATATTTCTTGACGAGTGTTAGTATCGTATTTTAGGTAGGTGGAAATCAAGCCACATGCCGCTCTGCAACATTAAATGTTCCATGCATTTAGTAGTCGGTTTGGTTGTTTATTGCAGTCATACTGTAAGTTGGTCATGCAGCAGACGAGAATCCTAAATCATTATCAAATAACTCCAATTTGATGAAGGCAATCTTTCTAGCCAATCTCTTTATTATGTTTCGGCATAAAATGTATGGTTAGTTAAAATAGGCCTAAAATATTGGTATCTCCCCACAATTACACATCAGGATATTTCTTGACGAGTGTTAGTATCGTATTTTAGGTAGGTGGAAATCAAGCCACATGCCTCTCTGCAACATTAAAGTTCCATGCATTAAGTAGTCGGTTTGGTGGTTTATTGCAGTCATACTGTAAGTTGGTATTCACATTCCGTTTATTATACCTAAGTTAACATAATCATGTCCTTTTATCATTATTAAATTAACTAAATGACTTTTTTGTATGCTCATAGCTTCTCCATTATATCTTTTCCATGTGTTGCTGGCAAAGTTGATGATTTGTTATTTGTTGTCATTTGTTCTGCAAGGGACTCAGATGGTCTGCTGTTAGGCAAAGCTTGATATTGTTTTTTTCCCTTCCTTGCTTGATTGACATTTTTTTTTTTTGCAAAAGGTATGAAAAAGGACAGGATTAGCCCTCTATTCATATAACTAAGGAGGGGTACTTTGTCATGACATGCTTACATTTTTTTTTGTTAATATCGAAAACCTAGATGAAAATATTGTATGTGGAGATTTTTATGGCTTGAGTAGTACAAACTAGCAAAGATTTTGAATTTGATTTTTTTTTCTTCTTTCATTCATACTCTTATCCGCACGTCATCAATAATCAAGTGGGAAGTTATGTTATGTTACATTATACATAACTGCATACATTTTTATTATGTACTAAGAAAATTTTGATGGGCTTCTGCTGTTCATCTCATCAGCTAGCTATTCATTTTGGTAATATGTATTTTTCATTAGGATAAATCCATTGAAGGTTTGCAATAAAGCTATAACATATGTCCTTAGCTTGCCTGACCTGGCATTATATCTGGGAGTAAGTTCTCTTCCGATGTGTCATCCCCCACAACTGGGCATCCATCTTGCTTGTCCAGACTCGATTCAGCTTGTAAAATCTTCCTACCATACTGTGCAGTTTTTGTTTTTAAATCAAACCCGGTATGAAGTGAGGATTTGGTTCCAGACTTCCAGTGTTCCATACTACTTTAAGCTTTAGATATGCTAAGATTGCATAATTGTTGAACAACCGATTGTTTTAAGTTCGCCAGATTAAGTTATTTTAAACTTTAATCCTGTTGCATAAAGATTTAATTGATATCATCTTTTATAACTTGTAGAAAGATTTCGCATCCTCACCTCCATTTAGGATGTTATTTCTGATCCACTATGATATCTTCGCAGGGCAACATGGATCGGTCACCCATCAGATCTCAAAGGAATACCACTCAAGTAAATTCACGCTCTGGAAACCATTTACTGAAAAGTTTCACTTCTAAGCAAGATGTATTTAGCAACGGGCGTTTGCATGCTGTACCGCTTGATGCTGTCGAACAAAACATGGAGTCAAAACCTGCAAATTCGCAGGGCAACGAGAAGGTACTTTGCTTTGTCTATCCCAATTGAGTATTGTTTCATAACAGACAAATAAGCTCACTCAAATCCCACTACTGAATCAACTTACTGCAAATTTACTGCGTACTGAAAGGTTACTTGTGTTTTTTTTCTTTGTCTATATTTTGAGGTTACTTCACCTTATTGCTGAACAAATATAATTCCACTCACTTATAATTGAATGAGTCTGTCAAATTCACATGAAATAAGAAGTATCCATTAACTTTGCTGGTCTAAATCTTGAGGATATTAGGTCATTATGAACTCCTATTTAACCTATGAGCAAGGATATTGCTTTTGTTTCCCTTGGTGTCACAAAGTTCTCTTCCATGCTCTGCTATTCTCTCTTAGAATAGATGTTGAATGCGTCCTCTGCATGTTGGAAATATTCATCATTTTGGATGGGTAAAAGGAAATTCTATAGCTATATACTTGCTTTGTATATGCTTTATGCTTTTTAATCTTGAGCTTTCATTGTTTACTCTAGGATGTATATAGATCATTTTCGACGGTTGATGATTTTGTAGGAACATAGAAATTTCCTGGAGGAAATTAGCTTGCTGGAAACATTACGGGCTAGTCATGAATCAGAAATTAAACAACTGAAGGCTCTACTAGACAATGAGCGTGAGAATACGTCTTCCGTGAAGCTGAAGTTACAAGGTTCAATTATTATATAAATTTGTCCCTTCTCTTCACAGCCCAACTAAGTGCATTATTCTTATCCATGTTTTTGTTTCTTGTCCTCCTTTTGACAATTAGAGGAGCGTGTGCTGAATGAATCATCTCAGAAGGAGCTCCAAGATTTGAAGATTGAAAAGGAGAAAGTAAGATTTGTTTGGATATCTAAACACTTAGGAATGATGTTGAGCATACTATGATATTCTTGTTTTTACTGTCACTTTCATTCGACTCTTGGAGAACCTGTCGAGACACTGTTAAAGTCCTGTGCATTTTTATGTAGGCATTAGCTTTCTGGATATTATTTCATGCTTAGCGAACTACTAAGACACATCCAATAAAGTATAATTTTAGTAGTAAATAAATATGGCTGCAAGTAGCTGAATTTCTTCACTGGTATGTCGATACACTCGACAACAATGTGGTAACCCCTATGCATATTGAGGCCTCTTTTTAACTTTGGATACTTTTGCGTTGTTGTCCATGCCGAGTCTAGGTTCTTTTCCCATGAAAGTTTACTCACACACATTCAGAAATTTGATGCTGAATGAAATTTATGGGTTTGTTTAATTTAATAATCAAGTTGAAAGAGCTTAGTCTGTGCTAAATTTTAAGAATAGTGGAGAAGTCCTTGGCCTGTTTTAATCTATAAGAATAATGTAAGTGCTCAAGTCCTTGTTAGCTGCACGCATGCCCTTCTAATGGAGATGTGAGGTAGTTGTGTGCAAACAAAGGTTTGAAACTCTGTTTCCGACCTTTACTATGAGTATCAATGTTTCTTGTCTTCTTCTACTTCTTCCTTCTTTTTGTGTGTAGTGTGGGAGGTAAGTTTACCTGATCTCTTTATGTTGGTTTTTGGTCCTCAAATCTGATTGCAGGCCTTTGGAGAAATGAAAATGTTGCAGAAAGAATTAAATGAGAAAATGTCAGACATGAGAAGGCTTCAAGTGGAATTGAGCAGGAGAGATGTGGAAGAAGAACAAAATATGTCCCTCAGTAATTTGGATAATTTGAGAAATACAATCTCATCATTAGAGAAGGAGAATGTCAAGTTGAAGGTAGGTGTTTGATATTCATAGCAAAACTTTTGGCCACTATTTGGTACCTTAATTATTTTCTCCGACTCTGGATTCGTTGTTTCCTCATAACACCACTAATGTTGTGTTAAATATGACTTGTTCCCATTCAATAGATCAGTAGATTTAAATTCTTGTCATTCTAACATCGTGCCTTCTATGTAGATAGAGAAGAATGAACTTGAGGCATGTTTGAAACTTCATTCGAAGATTCCTCCTGAAAAAGCTGGTGATAATGATCTTGGTTCTCTTGATACAAGTTCAAGTAAATTGAACGAGGTACTTCTCCTTTGGTAGGGTAGGCAACAGCAAGTCTCCAAGGTCTTGAAATTGTTTTTAAAATTACTTTAACTTTGTTCAACATATCATATATAGCCAGTGGCAGTAATTGTAAAATGTGCCCACAAAGTTATCCCCTATGTTGAGCGAGTACAGATACGGAAACGGAAACCGTACAGAGACGGGATTGGGACATTTTCAACTTTTTTTTAAATTTTAATTAACTAATTTATTTATTTATTTTGAGATGAGGCTCGTCAATAATGACCGTCTGTATCCTGAGACATTTTTAAAAAAATTTAATTAATTAATTTTGAGATGAGGCTTGTCAATAATGCCGTATCCTGGGCTACTAGCACCAAGACCCCCTCCCATTTAATTAAAATTTTTCCGGGCTGGGATTTGAACCCACGCCCACTCCTCCCCACCCTTATCCGTACTACCAGTGGACCACCACCTCAGTGGTTATTTTCAAATATGTTACACGGGTACAGACAAGGGTATGGACATGATGCAGATACGGACACCATTTTGCCATGTTTGTGCAACATAGCTTATCCTGTATATATGCAACTCAATGCCTGAACTCTTGTTGCTTCTCTTGTTGTTTTATAGCTGACACTGTCACCTGCCAGCAGTAACCTCGACATCCGTAATGTGTTTGAAATGTGAATTTGCTGACACTGTCACCTGCCAGCAGTAACCTCGACATCCATAATGTGTTTGAAATCTGAATTTTGCTTTCTCTTCATTCATGCAACTGCTTGCATTTTATAATGTGATATATTCTATTACCTACTGTCAATTTTGTAGAACTGAAAAGACACGTATACTTCGTTGAAACTTACTTCTTTTGAAAATATCTTCATCTGTCCTTTTGTAGAGCCAATAAGCGATGACAACAACGCCAAACCCTTTATATTGTTAAAACCAAAAATAACCTTTGGTAACTTCATCTAAGTATATTTTGGAGTACGTCTTCAAGTCTATGTCAACTACAGACATGATATCATTTTTGGAGTGTATGTGCTTCCTGGACTCCTTTGGACTGTGCATTAGTGGGAAAATATGTGGCAATTTGACACCCCACTGTACCATATTCTATAATCTTCACTTGTTATTGTACTTTTATTGCTAAGCTGTTTTTATATATCTGTGGATTTGTTTGGCATTGATCACCTTTTAATTCTGGAATTAGTAGGATCACACATATATATACCATGGGAGTTTAAGGACATTGCTGACATTCTCATACACTGACGCGTAGATGTGTTTCTAAATTTATGATGTTAGTGTGCTTTCTGATGTAGAACACAAGTGAAGATATGACAGCATCCATTCGGAAGTTAGAGGGAAGTCTGCAAGAAACCTGTAAAGAACGGGACAAAGCTTTGCATGAATTGGCCCGACTCAAACAACATCTGTTAGATAAGGTAAAATTTTCTGTTCTTTGAGTCATGCTTTCTTTATATTGATACTACTTTAGACTTAGAGGAGTAAATTTTCCTTTACGACTGTTGTGGCTATAAACGCAAACTTCTATAATATGGGTTGACATTGCTATCCTCATTATCTATTTATGCTTCCTCATATTAGTAGTTGCCAAAATGCATTCAGTAATAATTAACTTTAAATAAATACACCAATCACATATCTTCTATGTCCTTGAGTTACTGAATTTATCACCTCATATACTTTATAAACGCTTGCTTTTCTTAATTTTCGAGCCTATCCTACCTATTTATGTAGCTCATTCAATAAAGAGAATTTCTTACCCTAGAAGGATTTTTCTTGGACTTGCATATAGTCAACGGGCAGTAACTTAAGAAAACAAATTATGTTTTTTAGGGTCATTCCATATTGTAGATCGTTAATATACTTCTCTAGCATGCAAGAGGAAACATTTATATTGCAAGTTCAGAACTGAGGACATATAGCAGTGATGTTATTGCAAAGCTACCTACATCTCATCATCTCATTTCATCCTTAGATGTACTAGTAGTCCCTTCGACTATTCCAGCACTTGTAGTGGTGTACAAATTCTAGTCTTAAGCTATTAACTCTCTAGTTGCACAAAGTTACAGCAGAGGTGATTTTTGTTGCATAAAAAAAAAGATGCCCCTATAAGCATGTGATACATTAATGCCCTTTCACTAGACAAATTTCATGGTCATGGGATACTGGATGGCTAGTATCTTTCTGATTTGAATGGGTGCAACTGCGTTCTGGGGTCCTTCAAGGCATCTTCTATGTATTTAGCAACTGAGCTTCACATAGTCTACATTTCAAATGTGTCCAATGCTAGATTGAAGCTAAGATCATGGTCTGTACTAACTGGAATTCCAATAGTTTCAGCATTGGTAATCTACTTTGCACATGCTGATGCTTTGTGGGATTGGGTGTACAATTAAGCGAGGTTTTTCTTTCCAAACATCTTCTGCAGTTAATTGAAGATGGTTTCTTCTACTACGCTATTGTCTAGGAACTTGAAGATTCTGATAAGATGGACGAGGACAGCAAAATCATTGAGGAACTTCGGGCGACTACTGAATATCAAAGAGCTCACATATTACAGTTAGAGAAGGCCTTAAAGCAGGAATTAGCAAAGGGGGAGGAGCTAAAGAATCTTAAAAGTGATGAATTTCAGAAATCACAAGAGATGATTAATGGGTTGACACAGAAACTTGCAAAGTGTATGAGCATAGTTGACTCGAAGAATATTGAACTGCAGAATCTGCAGACCGCACTAGGCCAATACTATGCTGAAAGCGAGGCCAAGGTAAGAAAATTCACATATGTATTACAAGGTCTTCTTCAACGACCTTTTGCCTTTGAAGAGCCATATAATAATGCAAATTTCATTTTCCCAAAATATATAATAACTTATGTCTGCCTCCATTTGGACGGGTGCTGACAGGAACGATTAGGAAGAGAGTTGGCTGCCGCAAGAGAAGAAATAGCAAAACTTTCAGAATCATTGGAGGTACGAGTTTATTTTCTTCCCTCGTTGAAAGATGGATGATTTCTAATATATCTAAGATGGATCTCCTTCATAATTTCTGTCTTAAAGCATTAGTATGTGTACCTGCAGAGATACAAACATATGTGTTGACATGCACAATGTTTTCAGCAAGTTTTATCTTTATAATTGTGCAGATGTTTGTCTATGGGGAATGATTTTTTTAAATATTTTATATATTAAATTTAGATGGAAGAGTTCAAGGCATTCTTGTACATACTGAGGACCTGAGAGTTTAGTCCAAGGTTCGAAATATCCATATCGGAATTGGTTTTGGACCCTTCCTATGAGTATCGGTATTGGCGGTTTATGTCGTTTTGGATCGGAGTATCGGGCTCTGCGTTTTGGAAAGCCAAAAATGATAAATAAATAAAAAAAATCATCTTAAAAAGCTAAATAATTTTACGCATTTAGACATAATTACATATGCTTTATGTTGTTTTTCGTTAGTTCTTAATGGAACAATATTCACTTGCAATAGATACTATTGTTTATTTACTTGCCTTTATAATAGTGCAACCCCAATAAATAGCTTTGAATGAAATAATATTAATATGGATGAATGTTGTGTGTTTATAGATATAAATTTTCGACAAATCGTAATGGCTACCGTTTATATACTCTAACATTGTCAATCTTCGGCACAAGTGAATCATTCTGTTGACACTATATTTTCATTCTTCTATCCTTTTCGTTCAATTTTACTTTGTTGAATTGACTGGAAAGAGACCCCATCATTGCCATCGGTTAGTATCAGTAACGGTCGGTATTGGATCGGGGCATGCAAAATTATATCAGTATTAGCCGTATCGTATCGGTATCGGCCGATACTTCAATATGGTTTAATCTAACCTAGTCAAAAGGCGTTGGGTGCTTCACAACTAGCTGGACACGCCTGGTCATAAGCCTTTGTCCATTCAAACTTGGTTGGCCTAAGGTACTGTTTTGATGACAGGTTAGAATCAGTCAGTAGAAGAGAATGAAGGAATTAAAAAATTTAACCTGGATTTAGTTCACCATTATTCTCTTGTGGGTGTTTGGATAGAGATCTGCAGAGAATGATCAACATGCTAATGTATGGCAATAGGGAACATTAAATGTATAACACTTTCCTTTGAGAGGAAAGAGACTTCACGTATTTGATAATGCCTGTACCATGTCTACCATTGCTGGATGCTGTCTAAAAGACCTGTATAGCTAAACAAACTGAAACTCTTACTACTTGATTCCTGCAGATCATTCAAAATTTATCACATCTGAATTGTTAAAGGTTTATTATATATATCCAATTATGATGTTATATACAGTACTAGCCCCTTCATTCTTCTGTTTCCATGTGTGAGAACCCTGTGCCAACTAAACTTAATCAATAGCTTGAGCACAACATGCTTTTCTAGGAAGCATGAACTCTGACATCAGACATGGGTCCTTAAATATGAGGCTCTAGATTATTAAGGCTATCAAACTGTCTAATGCTGTCTACTTTCAGTCCACATGAAACTGTTACCTTGAAGTGGTATGTAATTTCTTATCTGTTCAGTAGACATAATAAATATTGACAGCTGCATTTACCATCTACTCTTACAATTATAATATAGTAATGAATGATCTGTATAACTAATAGGCTGCAAATCAAGGACTGGAAAGGTCCAGAAGAGAAAAGGAAGATATAGTTTTTAAGCATTCACAAGCTGAAAGGATGCTGTCAGAAGGCAAGCGTACTGTACAGAAGCTTGAGGAAGACAATTCAAAGTTACGCCGTGCACTAGAACAGAATATGACCACGTTAAATAGGATGTCGCTGGATTCGGATAATTTTGTTGACAGGTTACTTTCGTAACTAATTCATATTATCCTTTGTGAAATTTTCTGTTGTAGTGAAATAAATATTCTGTTACAACTGAATTTCAAATAGAAAGTTGGGATGCAGGATGAGGTCATGCTTGCAAGCATCAAACCTATACTAAATTCATGTCGTCTCTTTTTTAATCAATCTCTTTTTTCATCTGTGGTAAAGCTCATAAGTAACACTCATCTCCTAATGTTTTTGTTTGTTGTTGGGTAGTTTTATTTCAGGAGAACTTGATCAAGGTTTTCTCATTCTCTTTGTAGTTCAGGTTTTGGAGTATTAGTCATCTGCTTTTGAAGAAAATTCTACTTCTCTTTTGATTTTTAGCTATGCATGTTAGATATTTATGTCCTTGTCAGATAGAGTTCTGTAGCTCTTGACCAGCAAAAACCAGCTGGTTGAGATATACTGTTGATTAAAAAAAATTTGTACGACAATGGTGGATTTCATACTCTCTCTATATGACATCTTCTATTCATGTGACCTTTTATTTTCGTATATAAATTACTCGTCAATTTTATTGAAGGTTCTTTGCTTATCAGTTCATGATGTGCAATTTCATCCCTTTCTTCTTTTTTTCATTATTAGTTTGCCATTGACCATCGACTTCTCATGGTGGATGTTTACTGTTATTTGCAGGCGCATTGTGATTAAATTACTAGTGACATATTTTCAGAGAAATCATAGCAAAGAGGTACTTGATTCCTACGCTTTTTCACAGCTGAGGTCACACTCTTCCAAGATGGTCGTTGCTCATTTCACTTTTTTGAGTTTGCCAGGTTCTGGATCTTATGGTTCGCATGTTGGGCTTTTCGGAAGAAGATAAACAGAGAATAGGGTTTGCTCAGAGTGCTGCTGGCAAAGGTGTCGTTCGAGGTGTGTTAGGATTACCTGGTCGCCTTGTTGGAGGTATATTGGGAGGAAGCTCACCAGATACATCTTCTCATACTCCTGAGAACCAGGTCAGGTCTTGACTGATCTTTCCACACTTCTATTATCTCTTTATGTTTCTTTATTTCTTTCAAATTTTTGGGTTAATGGATGAGATTTTTAAATGGTGTGTTCAGCTAACGTCTATCTCAATCTCAGTAAAGAATTAAAATAAAAACATTGTACGATTCCTTTAAAAATATGGCAATATTTGCTAGTACATAATCCTAAAGGACGAACTTCCTTCTAGTCCAACATATCCCGAAAAGAACATCTCCAAAATTTTCTTTGCTTTTGAAGCAAGTTCTTTCACATCCAGATGGGGATGTATACTAGTTCCATGCAGAACATCACCACAAACTCTAGTTCTCTGAACACCTTCAAATCTATTTGTGGATTTATTTACGAGTATCTCAAGATATGCAATGGTTTTGTGACTTGCTATCAAGTTCAGTAGTGGGTGGAAGAATACTATACTCTGTAATTAGACATATTAAGATGTCAAATTGTGTCACACACACACACACACACACACACATATATATATATATATATATATATATATATATATATATATATATATATATATATATATTATTATAAAGTATCTATTACTATCAAGTTAGGGGAATTGTGTAATTTGATTCTTATTATTATTATATCTATTACCAGGTTAAAAAATAGTATAAAATTGGCGCACTTGATATACAAATATAGCAAAGAAATATGACGATTTGAACTTACCGAATTACTTTCTTGGATCAGATCTATAGATCAAACAAGTATGAACACACTTGATTTTGATGGAATCTTAAAAAAATGCAAAAATTCGGATGGTTGCTGGCAAGTAGAAAAAATACAAGTTTTTCTTCTTCTTCTTACAAACAGATAAGAGGGAAAGAGGGGGAGAATAGAAGAAAACACAAGTTTGTCTTCTTGCAAAGAGATGAGAATGAGAAAAGGAAAGTCAAAATAATCTTTATATAATTAATTTGCTGCAGGTATGGAAAAATGGAAACATTTTTTGGGCATATGGATCAAATATTATTTTATTATTTTATGATGGACCATTTTCAATAAAATATTTTATTTACTATGTAAAGTAATTTGTGTTTCGTATGACATAATAAATCAATTAAAAATATTTTAATTTGGAAAAGGTAGTTGGCTTAATACATCGATTAAAAGTATTTCAATTTGAAAAAGGTAGCTCATATCAGACATTCTTTAGCCTGTAAAGTAATTTGAACATATTTTAATTTAGAGGCCCCCTACATCAGTTTGGAGAGTGCAATTTGGAGTGTGTAAAACCACAGCAGTTAGCTACCTTACTATCATTTTCCATATTTTCTTCTAAAATGGTGGAAAATGAAACTTGTCAAACCCATAGGAAAATATCATTTTCCATGTAAAATAACTATTTTCAGTGGAAAATAATGACAATCAAACACCCAAATTAAGTTTTCCATAGAATTTTTTTTAAAATTCCATGGAATTTTTTTCCTAGGAAAATAATTCCATGGAATTAATTTCTTTTCCACATATTTTCCACCTTGCAATCAAACACACACTTAGTGTTTTAATTTGACAAAATACAACTACCTTACCTTAAACGGCTGACTAAAAAATTGCTAGTACATTATTTTAAGCCAGCTAGACAACTACCTTACTTTATCTTTTTGACTGATATTGTATCTAGTTCCTATTTTGAATTCTATCCAAATTTCGAGGACGCAATTTCTTTAAGGAGGGTAGATTTGTAACCCCTTGTAATAACTTCCTATATTTTTCTGGAATTTATAGAAATTTTTCTCAATTTTTCAGAATACAAATTAATTAGTTATAGTTTTTCTTTCAAATTCCTATTAGTTCTATTTTAATAAAAGATAAAAAAATGATCATGGTTTAATTAATCATAAGTCATGATTAGCCATGATTTAATTGGCCATGTGATGGTTAGGAATTGATTAAGATTAGTTGTGCCTAACAAATTAATCATGATTAATGGTTAAGATAGATAGATAGTCATGACATACTAAGCTATGTGAAGCACCTAGAAAATTCTACGTCTCTCCATGTCCATATTTTTCTCATTATTTACAATAGTGCCACATGGCACATGCTTGCCTCTCAAGCACTCTAAACCTATAAAATAGGACATTCTCCATACACATTTTCATACAAATTTAGTGAATGGGCTACTAGCCCTATATTATTGAGCTAACAATTCTAATGGATATTTTGCCCTACATTATTGATTACTAAGTTAAATGGGCTTTTAGCCCTATATTATTAGTTTATTATTTAAAAAAGGCTAGTAGCCCAACATTATTTAATTAATTATTTAATTGGGCTTTTAGTCCTATATTTTTTAATTGAATTCAAAATGGGTTTAAGCCTATATGCCAATTTATATTTCATAAATTGGGACATAGGCCATAAATTACGATTTAAGATTAGTTAATGGGTTTTGAGCCCTAGAAATAATCCAAACAATTCAATATTTATTATTGTAGGGCCTTAGCCCATTGTAATGCACATATAGGGCTCAAAGCCCATTAACTAAACTTAAATCGTAATTTAGGACCTATGGTCCAATTTATGAAATATAAATTGGCATGTAGGGCTCTAGGCTTATTTTAGATTCAATTAAATAATATAGGGCTAAAGGCTCAATTAAATAACCAGTTAAATAATATTTGGCTAGTAGCTCATTTTAAATAATAAACTAATAATATAGGGTTAAAAGTCCATTTAACTTATTAATCAATAATGTAGGACAAAATGTCCATTAGAATTATTAGCTCAATAATATAGGGCTAGTAGCCCATTTCACTAAATAATATAGGGCTAAAAGCCTATCTTCATAATTAACTAAATAACTTAGGGCTAATAATCCATTTTGGATTTGATGCATAAATAATGTAGGGGTAGACGCCAAATTTCAAAGTCCAAGCCTATTTATGGACTTATTTACATTAATATATCAAATTATCAATCCTCAATTAATTACCAACTCATAATAATTATTAATCCTAACTAATACTAATAGTAATAAACTAAAATAAATAAAAGCAGAACATTAATATAAACAAAGAGAGAGAGAGAGTATTTACAGAGGGGGAGTGTGAAAATCGAGAGAGGAAGAAGAGTAGAGAGGAGTTGAGTGGGTCTCACCGTCTGTCGGGATTTGCGTCTGGATCGTCGGCATCGACGGCTCACCAGGGCTGGGGAGAGGCGGTACGGTCAGGGCCGTTCGGGGGTGCCAGGCTTGGCTCTAGTCGAGGCGCGGCCAACGGTGACGGAGGCTCGACTGGCCGAAGCTGGTCAGGGAGGTGCGGCGTCTATGGCGCTGTTGGGCTCGGTGCACGGGGATGCGGTGGTGTTCAGGAAGTAGTGATGGTGGCTCGGGTTGGTCGTGGGCAGGTAGTTACGGTCGGGGTTGGCCAGTGGTGAGGTTGTAGGTGGCAGTGGTGTGTGATTATGGTGGTCCGGGGAGGAAGGGAAGGAGAGAGGCCGGAGTTGGCCGAGACAAGGGGTTTTCGGCTAGGCCGATCGGCCGGGAATGGCTGGCTTGGTGATGATTTGTGTATAAATTTGTGTGTGAAAAATGTGTGTGGAATGTCCCATTATAGTGCTTGGGAGGCAAGCATGTGCCATGTGGCACTATTGTAAATAATGAGAAAAATATGGACATGAAGAGGAGCGTGGAGAGGTAGAATTTTCTAGTGCTTCACATGGCTTAGTGTGCCATGACTAACTATCTTAACCATTAATCATGATTAATTAGTTAGTTAGGCACAACTAATCATAACCAATTCCTAGCCATCACATGGCCAATTAAGTCGTGGCTAATCATGACTTATAATTAATTAAACCATGATCATTTCTTTTTATTAAAAATAGAACTAATAAGAATTGGAAATTTGAAAGAAAATTTATAACTAATTAATTTGTATTCCGAAAATTTGGAAAAATCTTCTATAAATTCCAGAAAAATATAGGAAGTTGATTACAAGGGGTTACAAATTCTAATTAGCTCACATGTACTTCACATACACACTTGGAGCCTGGGAGCCCCCCTACCACATAGAGGCTCTAGGCAATTGTCTAACTAGCCTTGTGGTAGGGAAGCTCTAAGCATGAAAGAGCCATGCTATAAAACCTAGGTGGCCAGTTGGTAGTTAGGTAGACCTACCTTTTGGAGTGCAGTTTAAACTCTCATGCAACTAAGGAACACCTCAAGTTTCCCTAAACTTCGTTTTGACAATTTGCTGTGAAGAATTGCATTCATCTCTATGGCACATTACGCCAGAAAATGACAATCGCACTACCATAAAGTTACATTGTTTGCAGCAAAAAAAGGTTATGAACATGCGAGCACCTCTCTGCACTGAACACTAGGTTGTTTGAAGATTAAAGAATCTCAGCAATAGATGCATTGAGTTAATGTTCTAATGTAATGTTAATGTGTCACTGCCCACAGAGAATGAACACTAATACATCCATTCAGAAATTGACTGACATTTTGTAGAATTGTATGTTAATTGCTTGATGCTAACTTTGTCATGTCCTCTTCTCACCAGTCTTTTGCAGACCTATGGGTTGATTTCCTTCTCAAAGAAACAGAAGAAAGAGAGAAGAGGGAATCTGAAGAAGCTGCCAGGAAGGCTTCCAGCATGCAGACGAGCACGAGTACTGCTACCACAGCAACCCCGAGCCAGGGGACAAGGTCGTCTAGTACCTCTGCTTTTCCAGCTACACGATACTCGGCACATCCACCCAGCACGGGGCCGTTAAGGTTACACAACTCCTTTGAACACTCGGATGCTGAATTTGCAACAGTTCCTCTCACTTCCTCAGCTTCACCATCTACGAAGAGCTCCGATGCAAGGTTGCCTCCTAGATATTAAAAGAGATTTAAATTGGAACTTGGAAATATGTAATGCGGGCAAGGAGGTCCACGCGGATATGTGTTCAAATCCGCGGTAGAGTTAATATTGCATATGTTCATATGGTAAGCAGTGTGTATTCTAATTTGATTGTTATTTTCGTGTAAAGAAGAGGTCAATTATTTTATTGAGCATTCATTCGTTCGTGACAGAGAGTTCTGACCGGTATATTTTCAAACTTTGCTGGAGAAGGGATGATTTTACATGGTTGTACACTTTATAGTGTCAAAAGCAAGCAAAAAAGTTGTGCGAAGTCGTCCTTTTTTTTCCTGCTGGATCAAAGTTTCAACTTGCAACAAGTTGTTCGAAAGCACTGTTGAGCGACTAAAGAAAATGTTCCTGAAGTGTTTACAAGGTTTTTTTTAAAATAAACATGTGGTATATTGACCAGTGTATTACAATTTCTCAGACTAGTCTCATTTTCTAGAGGGTGGGACATACAGGTGTCTGCCTGGCTGACCGGGTCTGGGCCAGGCTTTTAGCCAGAGCACCAAACCAAGAGCAGCCCAGAATCCAATATAAGCCGGTTTGGGTCGTGTGCGGGCCATGTCTTGATTTGGCCCGATTATACTAAAGAAAAAGGAAACTTTGACAATATAAAAAAAGTTATATAAAATAAAAAAAAACATTTAATAAAAACATTTTTTAATATATCTTTTATTTGTTTAATGATATTTTTAATTTTTAGAAAAGCTGAAAGAGTCTAAATACAAATTTCAGTTTAATCTTCAATATATGCCCAGTTTTTTTTTAAAGAATTCTTGGCAATTTTCAATATCTACATATGTTTAATTTTCAGGAAAAAAAAAATGATCCAACTTTGAAGACTTTGTCACTTCATTCTTCAGGTGATGTAGAGCCCTCTATAGTTAGAGATTTAAAATCCAGTTTATTGACGATGACACTTTTATCTCTTAAGTGTGGAGTTCGTTTTTCATACGAACCCAATCTTGAATACAAACACAAATTTTCAAAATATTTGCTAGCATCATGATTCTCTTCTTGCTTAGCTTTCTTGAATCTGCACTAAAACAAGATTTTGATGTTACCATGGACGTACCAAAAACGAAAATAGAGGATACATTTTTTTCTTTCCACTAATCGAGTTGAAAAGGAAGAATATTTTTGTTTATTTCTTTATAGTATACTCTTAGTATGAGACGACTTAAAAATTAAATTAGAGCTACTAGTACCTTGAACGGTTAAACCGGATTGGTTCGACGGTATTTTTTTTCTTCATATAAATTAATTAGAGCATCTAAACATTCTTTAATTTCTAATTTTAAACTATTTACCTCAATGTTCAAAATGTCATAAAAATCATCTAACTATATAAATACACCATCTAATCATTTTATTTTAGGATCTAAAAACCGCACTCAAACAATATAAAAGAAATGTATCATGTCACTATTTTAGAAATTATGCTTCTATTTTAGAAACGATATAATCAAAACCACGCATATGTCTATATTTTGCAAATAAATTAGAAATAATAATGATCCATGTTAAAGCTAAAGGAAAAGTTGGATAATAAACTCCCAATAAAATATATGTTATGTTGTAAAAACAATTCTAAAAATTCGAATATTGAAGTAGTAACTAACCAATCATTCTCAATTAATTGGTAATCACTAGTTGAAGTTGTATTAATATAATATTTAATAACATCTTTATATTTAATACATAATTTCAACATCTGATATGTCAAATTCCATATATGTGGTACATCCAAATATACTAAATTTCAAACCATAGTTTGCACCTAACGTTTTAAACTCTTGTTGTCTACTTTGTGAAATGCTAAAACTTAATAGGCATGTTCTACTATTTTCATTATTTGTTTGAAAAAATTTAAAGCATTCTTATACAATTAAATTAACAATATGACAAGTATATGTTACATAAAAAGTCGTTCTTCTAACATAAATAGAAATTAAGATTTTTAAATATTGTTACAAGGAGTATTATTAGTGGCATTATCAAAAGAAATTGAAATTTTTTTTTATCATTAATATCATATTCACATAAAACTTGTAACAATGTTCCACAAATTGCAGTTCTAGTATGCGATACTTTTATGGATCTTAAACAAAGAATATTTTTCTATAAAATCCACTTTGCATCTAAATAATATGTTGCGATACAAACAAAAGAGTAACTTTGTTTGCTAATCCTATATATTCGAAGTTAAAAAAATTACTAATATTTTTAGAACTTTGTTTCAAAGCTGTTTTTTTTTTCTTTTTGGAATATTTTTAACAACTTATACTCTAGTACTAGACCTAGAAACTTTTGTAAAACAAAGATCTAGTGTAGTACTTGTATAGTCCTAATATAGTTTTTTCGCCAAATGTCAAATGTTGTTCGTTACAAATAATATATTTTGTTACGAACAGACGAATAAGTAAATTATCAAAACAAAAACCTTTAAGGACCAGTGCTTAACTGTGTTTGTCTACCATCAATTGTATCCTTACCATAACAACTTTTATAATATCTCTTCAAAATTATCGTGCCTTCATTTTTTTTTTTAAATTTTTTTGCATTTATTGCATTGTGCATCTTTAGGTATTATTTTTTTTATGTTGGGATCTAAGACTTGCTCTCCAGTGACAAATAATTTAGTCAAATAATCCCAATAAATTGATTTTGTTCTAGATGGAATAGTACTATTAATACTTCTATTTTCTAGAGGTAACATTTATGTCGGTGGTTGTTTATTTTCTAAAAGATTAGTATGACATTTATTATCAAAAGTATTATCAATATCGTAACAGTTTTCCGAAAGACGATCAAAGTGTTCAGGGCCGGCCCGGAACATTTTGATGCCCAGGACAAAATACAAAATGATGCCCCTTCTTCAAAAAATGTATTGAAAATAAAGTATCATTTTGTTTTTGCATGATACAATAAACCAAAGTGAACCCTCTTAGACTGGGGCCTGATACATGCCAGCTAACCTAAAATTTTGCATCAAGAATATATCCTGACAAATGGCAATACTGCTTTTGTAGTTTAAAAAAAAACTCCGATGCAATATGTTATTTAACATTTCTTGTTTATGTTTTTCAGTACTAGAATTGAGATACATGGGCTTGTTTGCCTAATTTATCAACAACAGTAACTCAAGAAACATAAAAAAAAGCCAAAGTCAGGAGGAACAAAAGTTATAAGTGTCACGCCCCGATTCGTAGAGTCATTTATTCACATATTTTATCTCTTGGAATCGATCGTCCTCGCTTGGGCGTGATGCCGTACAAGTCTGGTATTGCAGTTGTACAAGGCAAAGATGGTACATAATCGATAGGAACACATCGCAGCGGCATAAGCAGACAAATTGAATTTGATGAGGACAATCTTTCTTATCGAGTAGAAACACATTAGTTTCTTTATAGCAGCGGAGATAAAGGATAACTTGAAATCACACAGAGATATACAGAACTTTATTCTCCTTATTGATAATTGAAGAAGAGTACAAGACTTGTTGAAGTACAATGCTTACAATACATCTCACTTTACATTGAAAGCCAACGGAATAATGCTATACAGCTTACATTTGATACTTGGATACATTGGATTACAACTCGATATACCGACTTGGCTTACAATCTCACTGGTACAACTGATTACAACTGTTCCATACATTATGCCCTTTATAAACAGAAGACATCATCTTGAACAAGAAGAGCTTCTGTATGCCCAACAAATCTTCGATGCCGCGGGACCAATCAAGCCAATCTTCGTGTGTAGAATATTCCAAGCACGAGCACCTGCCCACAAAACGTGGGTGTACTGGCGAGCAGAATCCAACCCACTCGCCTAAACCAACACTAACTGGTCCATTTTAGCAAGCATTTAATAGAATGATCTTTCTACTTTGGGGCCTAGCATCAGTTTACAGTTCTTGGGCAATAATTATAGTGAAGCATGTAAACATATTCATAGCACTATTCATATGGACATATCATTTTAGCATTCTTGGTATTATCATGCAAAGGCATCATTGAGGCATCGTTATCATTGGCATCTTAAACATATTGCGACAATTCTCACTTTAAGCATCACTTAGCATGTATCTTATATTTGAGCAGTGTATATAGTAAAGCATCATTCTAGCATACTGAATTTAACATGTTAAGCAGGATCTCATACTGAAAGGCTACACATAGCAACATTTATTTGGCATATTAAGCACGCAAGTTAAACCAACACATATATTGAGTATATCACATTTAAGTGATTTCTTACCGATAGCCAACTTCCTCGTACCTACATCAAATACAGATTAGCAGACATACTTACTCTGCCTGCACAAGACATTCATTAGCATGCATCCTGACTACATGGTCACTGGTGTTTAACCATACGGACGTTGCCATATAGGTCTTCATTGGTAATGCGATGACTCCAGAGAAGGTAGCTAGCCCCAAAGGATGCCTCACAAAACCCGTGCCCCTACTGGCATGCCAATGTTTCCTCCTAGGCCGGATCGGTCGCCCTAACGTCCTGGGGTACCGTCCGAGAAAACATATCCCCATCACTTATGCATAAGTTGTCCTATGACCATGCGAATGCGTGTTCGACTCAATCGTGAACATAAAATGCATGGTGAAATATTGAAGTAGAGACAACAGTGCATCATCATTCATCTCATTCAAGTCATGTTCAATGACTTATTTATTCCCAACATTACCATCATTTCATTTGGTGATCTCAACGATCCCAAGTCTCATCAATTCTCATTCATTGCTTCATTGCAACATTTCTCATTATGTTCCTTCTAAAGAGGAACAACAGCATTCATTCATTTCGAAGGGACCTGTAGCATTTCATTCATTTCATAGGAACAATAGCATATTCAATTCTTTTCTCATGTATCATTCAAGCAGCATCTCATTATTCAAGTGATTCATTCATTTCATCAATCTTAAGCATCAGGGACATTATCGATTCAATCTCAGGCATCATGTTACATTAGTGGTTCGAGTGTGATTCGTTCAGCAATTCAAAGTTCATGTGTTATTCATTCAATGATTTCCAGCATATGAATCTCTATCGATTTAGCAACTAAAGCATCGCATCATAATTATTCAACATTCAAGGTAAGAGACATGAGGGACATATTCATAGCATCACATTATTCTATTTATTAAGCATGCAGGAATAAGGAGGAAGGAGGACAGTTCCACTTGCCTGCATAAAAGGATCTTCTTATTCTGGTTGCACACATTCCCCCTAAGCGTAGCTCCACCAGCGAGCCACGTTCCAACACTTAATCTGTCTAGCCAGCTAAGAGAGATGCATCAGTCTCAACTCTCTTGATTCCCAACATAAGTCACGGTCCAACATTCTGATCCCATCCAACAAGCCAACCAAATGCCTCGTGCGGAGCGGGACATTACAATAAGAGGGACAAAAGTTACAAAATATTTTAGTTTGAAAACCAAATCATTGTGAAATCTTAAGTGCAAAGATTACGAAAATATATTCAACACCAGGAACAACGTATAATTTTAAGTGTGAAATCTTTAAGTGCAAAAATAAATGAAAAGACTAATCGCCATCGGCTCATCGGTATTCAACACCAACGCGGGATCAATTATAACTCACAACACGTAGTGAGTTAAATATACTACAAAAGCTGACTAAAACTTAGTTACTATAAAAATATGCATAAATAGAGATATTACGAAGGAAGACCGAAGATCTAATACAAACAATATCTATCATAATTTTTAAAAGATGCAAAATTTCAAGTCTGTGCAAAGTAGATTATATGTAAATATAACTTGGAACTTTCGAAAAATAAACTACATCAATATAACCGCTCATTAAAAAGACGGGAGGCAAAGAGATATTGTCCTCAACCATTAACAACAGAGGAAACTAAAAAAATATATAATAAAGCCAACATCATGAGGAACAAAAGTTACAAAATATTTCAATTCTCAAAATGAAAGGCTTGCTAAAATATCAGGTTCACATTGATACCCCTATCTCACCTTTTTGTCTCCTCTTCGGGTCAAAGCTCAAGCACAAGCTTGTGTGCCGTAGTCTTACATCGCAAAATCCTTGTGAAGGATTCTATGAGAAGAAATTGAAGAAAATTAGAAATTTTGTGTTTCGATTATAAGCAAAAGAGAGAATTATAATGAACAATTCAAAAAAAAACTTATTGCTGGTCGTCTGGAATCGAAGCGACGTGAAGAACTTTTTTTCTCTGAAATGCAAAAGAAACTCTGAAGCGATGGAAAGACTAGTTTTTTTTTCTTTGAAATTAAAGAGCCGGACGGCTACCAATTCCCATGCGCTATGTCATATTTGTTGAATTGCTATAATGACTTTTTTCGGACCTTGGACTTTGAAGAAGAAATCAGAGTAATAATGTTTTTGTCACTCCCCGTTCCCAGAATGCGTATTTTTAATACATGTACTGCTTTAATATATTTATTTAAATATTTATCATGTATTGTTTTGTATTTAAATCTCTTTAAATTTATGTTAATTAAATTTCTGCAATTAATTTTCTGTATTTTACTTTCTGCTTTTATTCTCTGCTTTAGCTTACTTTAGGTTTGGCATAGGTTGGTTTATTTTCGGGTTATGGTGGTTCATCATGAACCGAACCCACCATCACCATTTAAAGCCCCAATCCCCTCTCTATTCATTACTTCTCCTTCTCATTTACTCTTCTTCTTCTTCATAACTCCCTCTACCTACCAACTCGTAGGCAAGTACATCTTGCTTCCACATGAGAGCCCATTTTTATTGTTCCATTAGCTTCTCCTCATGTTTCTAAGACACATTAGAACTTGTCATTTTCCATTTTGAGGCTTTAATTTTTGTAGATCTAGAAATTAGTTATTTTCGGATTTTGGTGGTTTTGATCTATCAAACTTCTTCGTTTTCAAGATTTGATGGTTCCATGTTGTAGAGAATTTTATTCTACCCAATTTTGATCTTTGAAAAGTTGGATTTGGACTTATTTTGACCAAGTTATGGACTTTTGAAGCTTTGGGTTCAAACCATGGAGTTCTTGCTGATTTGGAGAAGACAGTGAGCAGTGTACGCGAGCTTTTTAGCTTGCGCCACTGAACTGCGCGCGCTCTTTAGCGCAGTACAGTCTGACCCATACGCTGCCTTTTGGAGGCGTATGTCTTGCATACGCTGCCTTGATAAGGAGTCGTATGGAGTCCATACGCTGCCTTGAAGAGGAATCATATGGAGTCCATACGCTGCCTCTCTGACTTGAGCGTAGCTTGACCTGAGCGTAGCTTGACCTGAGCGTACGCTGACTTGAGCGTAGCTTGACTTGAGCGTAGCTTCACCTGAGCGTACGCTGACTTGAGCGTAGCTTGACTTGAGCGTAGCTTGACTTGAGCGTACGCTGACTTGAGCGTAGCTTGACCTGAGCGTACGCTGACTTGAGCGTAGCTTGACTTGAGCGTAGCTTGACCTGAGCGTACGCTGACTTGAGCGTAGCCTGACCTGAGCGTACGCTGACTTGAGCATAGCCTGACTTGAGCGTAGTCTGACTTGAGTGTTTAGGCGCAACTGGACCTGACCCTACTTATCCTGGATCTTCTATAGCCCTGTATATTGATATTTTATTAGATATTTAACGTCCATTTTATATCCTTACGCCTTTTGGCATAAACTTGATATAATAATGATATGTTAATATTTCTGTTAAATATAGATTGTTACGTGGGATGTACCATGTGTCGTGAATTGAGTATAGATACCCCGATTGACTGGAATTAAACCCTGAGAGTTGTAGACTCGACCCCACTGAATACTAGTTGACTTTCATGCCTTGTCACCATTGATAATGATTGTGACCTTGACTAATAATTGATCATGCGTTCCTAGTTGGAACTAAGAGACTGGCTAGTCGTCTTTTTGAATTGAATGAATGAGACACATTCATATTAATTATGAACTATGGAATCGACTGGCTAATCCCGAATATTGGCATACAGGCACGTGCAGGCTTCAATTCATTTATTATTTATTTATCTTACCAAAGAAGCATGTGTACTTTATGGTCAAGGCATGATTACTCCGTGGTTAGTTTTGATTGTTGCATTACGCTATGTAAGACCTACAACCTGACCGCACTGGTATCATTGTAGAGTTGTGCATATCGTACCCCGTACGAAAGTACTTATTCTGAATGACCATGATCCACTGTATGGTACTTCACTCAACGTAGAGACTATTAAGTTAAATAAAATAATGATTGTATGTAGAGAATGGATTTCCAAGTTCTTACATGGCAGCCCTCTTGGGACTAGTAGTGCCCGACAGGCCGGTTGGTCCCCACAGATACTGCAAATCTGCAACACGGGCAGGAAGCGGTATCTGGTTTTATTATCTATTGAATAATATATATTAATGACGGGCGTCCCGCTGGGACTCGTCTAATTCATGATTGGCGCAATTGATTGACTGGGTAAACTAGCCTTGCTTGCGCATAGTAAGAACTGAGAAATCCTTTATTGCATAATTTCAGGATAACTTGGAACTCACAATAGCAAGCCGTAGTAGTTGCCTGGCCGTTTAAATTGATTTGTTTGTGTATTGTACCTACTCTGTTACTTAACTGAGATGAACAGAATGTCAGGACATGACGGGCCAACTTCTGTCCTTGTTTGGTTGGGAGGTTGGTTCGAAGTGTCGTGATGTTGTGTGAGTCCTAGTAGATAGCAGAGATCTATTATCATATTCTCTTATTACTGGCTCCATTCCTCATATCGTGCTCCTTTGCGGTACTTCCTATTAGAGGTCTAACCTCTCTGGTTTTGCATGGCCAGATTTAGCGCCGGTCCCCGAGGATCTAGCTTACTTCTACCTCCAAGATGGTCAACACTAGAGGGATGATCGCAGGAGGACTCGAGTGGGTTCCTTACTTTCCCGCTCGTTTTGTTAATTACTTTACATTTTGCCACTTGGCACCGACATGTTAGTCGAATAGTCTTGCACTTACTTTTACATAATTGTAATTAAGTCAGACTGCAGCTGATAACAATTGTGTATATGTTGCTATATCCTACGTTTTGTAAAGCCAGATCTCAAGAACATTTTGACTAAGCGTTTGGGACGCCTTATTGCTTTATCTTAAATGTTCTCTGTTATTGCTTCTTGTTTGAATGATTGAGACAATAGATGTGAAGTGACCATAGCGAGACTTTCATGTAGTATGCACCCCCTTGTCTTTTAGACAGCATTGATCGTATTATACGGTATTCATCTACCCGTAATACGTAGCTGGCTGAGTCATTCCCCCGCTCTCCAGTATTCTGGTTCTGGAGCGTGACAAGGTTTTAGTGGTGGCCCATGCAGGTCTGATTTCAGACTTGTGGGGTGTTTTGATTTATAGGATGTCTCAATCACACATGTTCCCCCTTGATCTTAAGATTCGTTGGTTCTTAACTCCATCTTGACATTCCAGTATCCTTTGACTTCATTAATCCTTCCTGTCCGGTCGTTTGATTTTCTCTTGTCCCTTTTCTTAGGGGCACCTCGTCCGCACCTGTCAGAGCTGGACAGCAACAACATGGACAGCAACATGGACAACCTGACCATGTTGGTCAGCAACAAGGGCCGGTACTAACTCAAGAGACTACCCAGGAAGAAGTGATAGTGGAAGCAGCAGCTGGATCGCAGTATCCCGATGTTCCACCACCACCAACAGTTCCACCTACCCCTGCAGGAATGGACACACCGGCTCTTCTGGAAATCATGAGAGGGATGATGGCTACTCAACAACATCAGATGTTAGCCCAACAGCGCATGTACGCTCAGTTACAAGAGCAGAACGTACTACTCAACCAAGGGTTGCAGACAGCTTTGGAAAGAGGGACAAGGCCGGATTCTGGAGCATCAACCAGATTTTGCAAGTTCAACCCCCGCCGTTTTGAAGGAACGGAGGATGCCATCTCAGCAGATGCATGGCTTAAGGATATTGAGACTATTTTGACAGCCGCTAAGGTGCCGGTAGAAGAACGTGTGGATCAGGTGAAGTTGTTACTTCAGGATCTCGCACGTGATTGGTGGGAATCAGAGGAGGTAGACATCAGACGTCCTGTGGCTTGGGACGATTTTACAGCAAGATTCAAGACAAAGTACTATGGAGTTGTGGCGCAGTTTGAGCTACAACAGAAGTTTATCAACCTCAAGCAGGCCGGCAAGACGGTAGATGCTTATGCAGCGGAGTTCTGCAGATTGAGTAGGTTTGCCCCAGAGATGGTAGCGACGGAGCGCCAGAGGGCTATGAGGTTTCAGCAAGGGTTTCATCTTGAGCTCTTGCAATTGATAGAGGGGCACAATTACCAGACTTTTGATGAGATATTGACGGCAACCCGAAGGCATGAGATCACCATTCAGAGGATCACAGTAAGGACTGGAGGTCAGAAGAGATCTCACAGTCAGATTGAAGGAGGAGGGGGAGCAGCGCCCCGAACAACAGCACCATCCCTTTGCATTCGCATTCACGATGTGGCAATGCGAGGGCCAGCACCACCACCCAGGCAGCAGCAGCAACAGAAGAAGAACCAGCAACCCCCAGCGGGCTGTACTTATTGTGGGAAGATGGGGCACACTAGAGATATGTGTCGGGCATTAAACGGACTGTGTTTGATATGTGGAAATCCAGATCATCGGGTTACCACATGTCCCATGAATTCGAGGTCAGGAGGACCAGGGCAACAGTTTCCTGCTCTGCCAGCACCAGGGGCAGGGCAGTATCGAGGACCAGCAGTAGCAGTGAGACCATTGGCCCAGCGTCCGTTAATGCCACAGGCTCAGATGTTTTGGCAGCAAGGACCGCCGATGCAGCAGCACCAGCATAGACCACCCCAGCATCATCAAGGAAGGGGCCAGCAGCAGCACCAGGCTAGGCCGCAGCATGGGAACCAACAAGGAGGTCGAGGGCAGGCATTCACACTGTCCTTGGAGGCCAGGCATTAACATCGGGAGATGTTGTGGCAGGTAACATTCTCGTCGGCTCATATCCCGCAGTAGCATTGTTTGATTCAGGAGCATCACACTCATTTATATCTGCACAATTTGTGACACGGCTAGGAATGGAGTTCAAGGCATTGCCAGGGAGGTTGAATATACTCACTGGCAATGGGCTCGTAGGAGTTAGTAGAGTTATTCTAGCGTGTAGTGTTGTAGTTTGCGGGTATTCCTTACCCGCCCAGTTGATAGAATTTTCTGTTGGAAATTTTGACGTTATCTTAGGCATGGACTGGCTGAAAGACAGTCATGCGACAATAGATTGTCGTAGTGGGAGTGTATCTTTTGATATTCCAGGCATGAAGAAATTTACCTTAGTCAGATCAGAGGCAACTCAGCAAGAGCAGGGAGTAATAACGGCAATGGAAAAAGTTTAAGTTCCGAAGGTAGTTGAAGAATTTCTAGACGTGTTTCCCGAAGAACTTCCAGGTCTACCACCGGTTAGAGATATTGAGTTCAGCATAGAATTGGCACCTGGAACTAAACCAATATCAGATCGGGTTTACAGAATGGCAGATTCGGAGCAGGCCAAGGTGTATCAGCACATAGAGGAATTGAAGGAGAAGAAGTTTATCCAAGCTAGCATATCACCATGGGCAGCACCAGTGGTACTTGTGGGGAAGAAGGATGGATCATCCAGATTATGCATCGATTACAGGAAGCTTAACGCGGCGACAGTAAAGAACAAGTACCCACTACCCAGGATCGACGACTTGTTTGACCAGTTGAGCACAGCTAGAGTTTTCTCCAAGATAGATCTTCGTTCAGGGTACCATCAAGTGAGGGTTCGAAAGGAAGACATTCCCAAGACAGCATTCAGGTCGAAGTATGGACATTATAAATTCTTAGTAATGCCGTTTGGTTTGACCAATGCTCCAGCTATATTCATGGATTTGATGAACCACATCTTTATGCCATATTTAGATCAGTTTGTCGTGGTGTTTCTCGACGACATTCTCGTATACTCTGCTAGTGAAGAGGAGCATGAAGACCACCTCAGGAAAGTGTTACAGGTTCTGAGAGAGAACCAGTTGTATGCCAAGCTCAGCAACTGTGAGTTCTGGATGGACCACATTTCATTTCTGGGTCACATCATATGAGGAGCTGGAGTAGCAGTGGATCCCAAGAAGGTAGAAGCAGTAGAGAGTTGGCCAGTACCCAAGACCGTAGCTGATGTACGGAGTTTCTTGGGATTGGCAGGATATTACAGAAGGTTTGTGTCAGGTTTTGCAAGACTTTCAGCACCCATGACCCGCTTGACACGAAAGGATGTACCATTCGTCTGGTCGGCAGAATGCCAGGCATCATTTGAGAATCTGAAGCAGAAGTTGATATCAGCACCTATCCTTACATTGCCAGTTGGGCCCGGAGGTTTTACTGTATATTGTGATGCGTCAGGTAATGGACTTGGATGTGTCCTTATGCAACATGGGAAGGTGATAGCGTATGCATCTAGGCAACTTCGAGACCACGAGAAAAATTATCCAACTCATGATTTGGAGTTGGCGGCAGTAGTATTTGCTTTGAAGCTATGGAGGCATTACTTATATGGTGACCGAGTGGACATGTACACAGACCACAAAAGTCTGAAGTACATCTTTACTCAGAAGGAGCTGAACATGAGGCAGAGAAAATGGTTAGAGCTGATCAAGGATTATGACGTGGAGCTTCAGTATCATCCAGACAAGGCTAATGTGGTAGCAGACGCTCTCAGCAGAAGAGGCGGCGCATTTATGTTAACAACACAGAGGCATATCTTAGAAGACCTTCAGGAGATGGGCATCGAGGTTATACTTCCTAGTAATATAGGAGTTCTGGCGAGTCTACAAGTTCAATCCGACTTGGTAGACAGGATCAAGGCAGCTCAGGCACAAGACCCAAGGATTCAGAAGCTTAGGGAAGAATGTGAGTCTGGGCTCAGAAAAGAGATGCAAATCCACGAAGATGGTACGCTTAGGTTTGGATCACGTCTATGTGCACCTAGTGGAGATATCAGACATGAGGTTATGACAGAAGCTCACAGTTCTCAGTATTCTATACATCCTGGAGGGACCAAGATGTACCAGGATATCAAGCAGCACTTCTGGTGGAACGGGATGAAGAGGGAGATAGCTAGGTTTATTTTCCGTTGCTTGATATGTCAGCAAGTAAAGACAGAACAGCAGAGGCCAGCTGGATTATTACAACCGCTTCCTATCCCGGAATGGAAGTGGGAACACATCACAATGGACTTTGTGACCGGTTTACCGAGATCACCAAGTGGTAAAGATGCTATTTGGGTGATAGTAGATCGGCTTACAAAGGTAGCACACTTTCTTCCTTTCAGAGTAGGACAATCTACAGAAAAGTTGACGGAGTTGTACATACAACAGATAGTCAGGCAGCATGGAGTCCCTGTCAGTATTGTGTCAGACAGAGATACCCATTTCACGTCACATTTCTGGAAGAGCTTACATCGTAGTTTGGGCACCAAGTTAAAATTTAGTACGGCTTACCATCTACAGACGGACGGGCAATCAGAAAGAACAATTCAGACTTTAGAGGATATGTTGCGAGCTTGCACCCTAGATTTTGGAGGATTTTGGGCGAGCCACCTACACTTGGTCGAGTTCTCATATAATAACAGTTATCAAGCCAGTATCCAGATGGCGCCATTTGAGACACTATATGGTAAGAAGTGTAGGTCGCCACTAGCATGGGATGATATCGGGGACAGAAAGATGTTAGGCCCGGAAATGATTGTTCAGACAGTTGAATTGGTTAAAGGAATTAGAGAGCGACTTCGAGTTGCGCAGGATCGACATCGTCATTGGGCGGACCAACATCGTAGGCCGCTAGAGTTTTCTATTGGAGACCACGTATTCTTACGGATCTCACCTACCCGTGGGGTCATTAGATTTGGCGTTCGCAGGAAGTTGAGTCCGCGATACGTAGTATCACGACCCGCTCCCGAATAATCGGACACGAGTCGGACACGCCCAGCCTTCATCGTTGGACACGACGAAGTAAGCTGTACCAAGCTAGGGAAAACTAACCAGATAAACATAAAGATATATAATCACAGCATCTAAAAACGTATCCCAGAATGATCACCATAATCCACAATTCTATATATATAAATGTACGGATCATCAAGAATGAAATGTACATGGATTCTAAGACAATATCTAAGAGTAAAGCTAACAGTCTAAACCTGAAACCTCAAGCTAAGCCTCATCCTGCTCAGCTAAATCCTGGGCTCTGGCCCATAGAGTAGAATAATATCCTGCAAGCATACCTGCAACATATCCTATTCAGGAGCGGAGCAAAGTACAGTTCTAGGTAATGAACAATAACATCATGGTATGAAAAATAAATGCTGGAAGAACAGGATAAGAACAAGGTATGTAAAGAACATGAAGAACATGAACTACTGCTATAAAGATACAGGAAAGATCATGGCTATAGCTAATATCAAGATCAGGATCATAGGAACTAATGTAAGAACAAAATCCTGAACATGTGTGTAATATATTTGAAATACTACTATGATATGTGACCGGCTTGGGTAAGACCATGAAAGAGCATGAAAAGATCCTGAAAGATCATATAAGGTACGGCTTAGGACCCGCGTGCACTGTGCGAGGCCTAAGCTAAAGATTATGAATAAGTATCCGGGTTTGGTCACATATCTAGAGTATTTCCCCACCCCAAGATGCAAGTAAGATCATGAAAGAACAAGTAAGATCATGAAAGAACAAGCCAGAAAAGATCATGAACGTGTCGCAGTGTGTCAGCAATAAAGAACAAGAAATGCACTGATCAAAACCATAGAGTGTACTTGCCTTGCTCCAAGGAAGTACAAGTAACCAAAAAAACTGGGTGTCCTCCTGTCATGATGATGATGTGTACAAGTTGGTTAATACACAACTAATTTAAATGGTCATATCAAGTGTTTCACAAATTATTTCTAATTATAACCCTTAGTTACCATGGTACCAACATTAGTCACTATCCTACTCTATCAAGAACTTAGAATAGAACAAAATACATGTTATGGATACATAGTTTTATTTGGCTAAAAATAACTGTTAAGGGTTGATTCTTATGGGTCCTTTTAAACCTTTATCACTTGAACTTTGTATGAAACCAAAATTATAACAAGATCCTGTTATGGACAGGAAATTTCTATCTTAAAGCTTAGTTCTCAAAACAGAGTATGGGAGTGTCCATATGTCACGACCCGCACCCGGATATACGGGTACGAATACGTAGACGACGTCCAGCCTACGCCGCAGTATCGGCGGTAGAACGCTGTCTAGTACCCAATAAATATACTCTGCGTCTAGAAGGCCTATAACTACAAATATACTCTAGTCACATCACAACAACTAGGGATGATAAGACAAGAAAGATAACTAAAGCACAAGAACAACTAGAAACTACTAGAAGGAAACATAAGACAGGAAAATAAAGAAGGAACAACAAGACTAACTAAGAAAAACTCCCAGGCAACTCACATAGAATAATAGTGAGATCCACCCCAGCTAGCAACATCATGATGTCCAAAAATGGCACAACTACTCCTAAAATATTATCAACGGTATCCTGTCAGAAAAATGAGCAAGTACAAACACTAACAGTAGTTCCATGTGAATTGACAAATTCTATAAGAGACAGTATAATGAACTACAAGATAAAGATATATGAAGACTTGGGAACCGTTCGAAATCTGAGTTACAACCCTTAAACCAAACAAGGACCGGGGTTGTAACTCTTCTCCCGAACAGAGCTTAGTCTCCAATCAAGGTACAATATAATGGCATGTAGAACATGTGAGTAATCTGAATATCATAGCATGGTGAGAAAGTACTGAATGTAGAACAGAACAGGATATATGATAAGATAAAGTAAATATAAAATGTGCCTTGAATTATTAGAGCGATATGTGATCGGCTTGGGATAAGTGACAGGACAGGCTATCCACTTGGCCCGGCAATCCGCGGTGACCTCAACGGAAAGTCATACCGGCCAACCTGGATAACGAGCACAAGGCAAGAGGATCTCGCTACACCCTTCGTGAGGGAAGAGTGGCGCGAGCACATGAATAGTGACAGGGTGGCTCTGATCACATAACCCCTAATAATTCCCCATCCCCGAATAGTATAATGGACCTGGACATGACACATCATGACACGGGATTCCCTAAGAGGATAGCTACTCCCTCTCAGGAATCGGTGTCTATACAAGTACATGGAACAAGGCAGGAAATGTACATATATACCAAGAAATCCAGGAACAACATCTCATGTCATGATCCAACATATACTAGTCCGTGAACTATCGTGACTAGGAATCAAGTAAGACACTTCGACTGAATCGGATATAGCAGATATCAAGACAATGAAAACTATCAGTGAATGTACTCGTCTGCGGTCCTGAGCTGTAAAATGGGGTCGATGCTCAGAGTGATGCCACAAACCTAAAGATAAGATACATATAAGCTAATTAGGGTTCAACAGTGTTAGGCTTGATTCTATAGTGTAAGCTACGCAATCTAGGTCAGACTCAGTCAACTAAGTCAAACTAGGTCACACTGAGTCACACTAGGTCACAGAAAGTCAAACCAAGTCAAACTAGATCAAATTGGGTCAATGGTTGACTTACAGTTGACTTTTGGTCAACTGGTCAACTATGGTCAACTCTAGGTCAAAACTAGTCTAACCTAGGTCAAATGTTGACTCTACTTCGACGTTTAGTCAAAGCAGTCAACCATGGTCAAACAGGGTCAAGGCTAGTCTCTATAAACATCTACAAGGTTAGCCCATCAATTTCAGTGATTGTAAAATTACCGGAATCGATGGAACTCAAAATACCACAAAAGGAGAAAGATTATAATAATATGGTGAAAACCTACAGATGTTGTCGGATGATAAAATAAATATCATCAACGTGTCCAGAATGGTCAAATCAGCTAGGATAGCCTGTCCAAAAGTCCAATTTGGACACAGGGGCAAAAACGATAATTTCGGGCCAAAGTGATGTCCGCCGTTGGACACACTTTGCACCGAAAAACGTGCCGAAATAAAAGTGCACAAAACCTAACAAATTATATGTCCACGAATCCAGAATGACGATACGAACCCAACGGTATATCCAGAATTGGATTCCGTTGACCCGATCTCAAATTGGTCCGTTGACCAGGACATTGAAAACCGATTTGCACGGAAAAGCGTGTCGAAGCTAATGTCCTCAAAACTCAGCAAATTATATGTCAACGAGTCCAGAATGACGATACGAACTCAACGGTATATCCGGAGTTGGATTCCGATGAGCCGAACTCAAAATGACCCGTTGATCCAGAAAGTGGGACCCGCTTTGTACCGAAATGCGTGCCAGGGCCCACGTTTTCCAAATCAAGCAAACTTTATATGAAAACATGCTAGAATGATGCCACGAGTCTACTGGTGGTGTCAGAAATTGAATCCGGAGTCCCGGGTTCAAAAATGGAATTTAACTAGTGCAAATTAAAGAATTCGAACGGCCAACTTTGGCGTCGAATTCGACCGACCTAACAAGCTCAAACTGAAATAAAATCTAAAGGGGGCAGGAAGAGGGTTATACCAGCTGTGCACCGGAACTGGTAGCGCGCAAAACGGAGCTGCGACGACGAAGATACGAACCTGCGAAGTCGACGTCACGAAACTGTCCAAAAACAGTTCAATTAAAATGTCAAGTTGGTGGCCGGTTTTGATGTATCAAACGATAAAATTAACGGATGAAATTTGAGGTGAGCGAAGAGGTATATACCAAGATTGAGACGGAGCAAGGAGTTCGCCGATCCAACGGTCGGATTGCCCAAAAAATCGGCGTGAAGTTGCTGCGACGAGGCGAACTTTCTGAATTTCGAAATCGCGCGTCACGGCGGGATTTCGTCCAAAATGCACGAATCGCCCGTGTATCGCGCCGGGGAGGAGGGCGCTGCCCAGGGAGGGTTCGTCGGAGGCTCGCGCGCCAGTGGGGGGTCGCCCAGGGCGGCCGTACGGCGGCGCGGCGGCGCACGACGGCGGCCCGCGCGCGCGCGCACGTGCTCGCCGGTGCGCTGCTGCCCATTGCAGCTGCTGCTGGTGGCGCGCGGCTGCGTGCGGGCCGGCCTGGCCGGGCACGGCGAGGGCGCGGCGAGGGCGCGTGCTGGAGAAGAAGAAGAGAGGTGGTGGTGCGGCTTTGATGGTGATGATAGTGGTGGTTTAAAGGAGATGGTGGTGTGGATGTGTTAGGGAGGAGAAGGAGGAGAAGTCGGGGAGGAGGAGGAAGGAGGAGCTCGGGGACTGTGGCAAAGTCGGGAGGAGCTCATGGCCATGGGGCTCGACCAAGGGCTGTTCGGCTAGGGGGCATGGCATGTGTGGGTGTGAGTGTAGAGAATAAAGAGAGGGGAGATTGTTTTATTTTATTATGTGTGAATAATAATATAGAAAGAGAAAGGGAGATAATAGAGAGAGAGAGAGATATTTGTGAGAGAGGGGTAAAGGAAGTCGGCTGTGATGGGGGGGTATGGTGATGTGAGAGGGAAGTGAGAGAGTGGAGTGTAGGTAGAGAGAGAGTGTTATATATTATATATATATATATATATATATATATATATATATATATATATATATATATATATATATATATATATATATATATATATATATATGTGTGTGTGTATATATATATATATATAATAGAGAGAGAGAAAATAAGATATTTGTAGAGAGATAGAATGAGAGAGGGGGGGTGTGTTCGGCTACCATGGGGAGAGGAGAGAGAGAGTGAGGTGAGGATGAGAGAGAGAGAGAGTTAGATATTAAATGAGAGAGGGTGATATTTGTGTATATTATATATATATATATATATATATATATATATATATATATATACAAGAGAGGGAAAAAGATATTTTGAGTAGGGAAAAGAGGAAAATATCAGTGGGGTGTATGGGTAGCCATGGTAGGGCCTACACCCAATTGGGTCGGGTACTGGGCTAAGATCGGACAGGTTCGAGACCAAGATTTAATTAAAATAAAAATTTTAAGCCAATTAATTCACGGATGAATTGGGGGCACAAGAGAGATCAATTTCGTGGCACGCAAGTGGCACGTGCACGGTAGACTCAAAACAGGCCAGGGCCATATATTGGGTCGACTGGATTGGACCGATGTCGGGCCCGGAAATTAAATTGGAAGTTAAGTCACGAATTACGGCAGACGATAAATTGGTCTAAATTGATCCGAAGTTGCGCGAATCAAATGGAGCACAAGGGAACAAGTTCGAATGGAACACGAAATATCACTGTGAAGATAATCTCGTCTACTACAAACTCCAAGAAGGAAGTTTCCAGAGACTGGCATCCCTGATGCTCTAGAAATCCAAGTCACGGTAAAGAGCATTAAATCAAAATTAATCAAATCGAAATTAATTATATAGAAATGAATTATTGAAAACAATTCATTGGAAAATTCGAAAAATAATTCGGGAAATTTAGGGGGCTTACACCATAGGAACCTAAGTTACTAAAATAACTTAGCATGGCTTCTAGGTTCAACTGGGAAATTGTCTCCCTGTGTTACACAGGAATTAGATTCCTGGAATTCTCAGAAATGATATAGGTTAACACAGGATTTCCCAAAACTCAGTTTCTGCTACTGGACTTGCATAAATCTCAAATTCTGAGACTTAGACTCAGATTTCTGGGTCCTCAGTTATCCCAGGTTCTGTCTGTTCTATATCTGAAATATTTCCCAAAGTCTCGAGTCTACTTGAAGTTAGTGAAATCATTTAACATAAGGCTGAACAGGTCCAGTCATGAATTCAACTTAAGTTAACATGAAACCAGAGTAACCAAGGGAACTGATAGTTAGCCTGATAATTCAGGATTGATATCAGTCAAAAATTTGCAGATAACACAAAAGAAAAGATTTAGGGAACTCCCCAAACCTCTCTTCTGTTTTTCTTCCACACTGCTAGTTATCAATTCCCTTAACAATCAAATGCAGACACTCAACAGCTGGGGTTTGATTTTCCAGGCTCATGAGCTGCAGTAACTGAAGTAAATATTGCAAGGAACTACAATGCTCAGGAGTTTCCTAGTTTCCCCTGTTTAAACCTCCCCCCTAACTCTGTGTAATTTGATGAAAAACTCAAAGCAAGGTCTGAATGGGAGTAACCAGACTTAAACACAGGAATTGGTTCCAGACTTTGCTACTCAGTCTCATCTATATAATACACAACCTATAAGTCATATCAGGTTCTACACCCTAAAACATATTAGCTCAGGAATGCTAATACAAGTCCATTAGGAAATACTATCATAGTACACAACATAAGGTTCAATCAGCCAAACAGTGAATTAAACTCTATCCAAGGTTCAAATCTAAACATCTTACTATGGCTGACAATAATCAAACCCAAAATGAGACAGTGAAGCATTTGTCCTAGTAGGACTGACACAATCAGTCAAAATGGAGATGATACATGTCAGTCTCCTCAAGAGGCTCATGTATCAGTCCTATTAAGAAACACACATTGTCTCAGAAAAAGATAATTATAGAAGAGTTTAGGTTTAAACTTCCCAATATGGCCAATTCTCACTGCCCTCTAATCCAACATAGTGACAAATCCTCATAGGAATTGGCAAACCAAAATTATTATCCATTCCAGGAATTCCAATCCACTTATGCATTAAATAGAATTTAAGCCACTAATTTAGCAATCAGTCGAAATAATCACTATAGTGTAAAAGTAGAAGGAGTTCACTGAAATCAATTAGATAAAAAAAACCAGAACAACTTTCCAATAAAACAATAAAGGCAAAATTCTAGGATGCAATGAAAAGATACGACTAAATTTAAAAATGAGTCATCTACTGGCTTCCAAGCATATGTACAGAATCAACTTAATCATTAAAATTAAGAATTCCTATCATCAATCTAATACCCAATTCTGATTTAACTTGTTCCCCACGATCCATTCAACAAAGCTAAATGACAAGGCTAGAAATTACCAGATGGAATTTAGAGTTGCTCGACCAAGCTTCAAAATGACACTCAGTCACTCTGGTGTCAGCAGGGTTTCTTCTGATTCAAGCAATTAACCAAATACGTGGTGACCAAGAACAACCCAACAATTATGGCATAAAGGATTTATTCAAAGAAATCATTGGAAGCCAATAAGACTTACCGATCTAAACGATCCACTCCTCTCCTCCTCTTAAGCCTAATGGTTACTCCTCAGCTTCCTTAAGAACTTCAATAACAGAGGAAGAACACCACTAAGCATACATGTCCAAATTAATAAAACTAGATCCAGATCTCTAGATTGATAAATTACTATGACAAAGGATTGATACTGCCAACAAGAGTAGATCAAGATACGAAGAGAATTTTTGAACAAGGAAACATTCATCCATCATGAAACGTTTGGTCTTCGAATCAAAAGAAGAACAGAGAAGATTCAGGAAGATCGCCATTACCTGACCCCAAGATCGGCGCATTGTCCTGCTAACTCCATCGCCATTCCTCTGGCTGAGACGAAAACTAAAGAAGAAGGACTACTCCACAGACAATGATGGAATGAGGAGGAAGGAATGAACAAATGGGCTCCTTAAATGGACAAGTTGTTGCGTGAGGCTCAGGCTACTCGCTGGCGGGAAATCTCCACGCTGCCCCTTTCTGACAATTCGGTTAGAGGAGAGAGAAAACGAATGAAAATTCAAATTCTTAGGCGCAGCTTCGAGAGGTTTTTGGCGAAGGATTTGTTGATTCAAAAGTGTAGGTTCCTTAATAAGCCTTAACCAGTGTTTGGCCGAGAGAAAAGAAGGCCCTGGGTTTGAAACCTAACTAAGAGATTTAAAGAAGGGTGGGCTTAAGTCCATGGGCTGGACTAGGCTATAATAATTAATAAAGAATTTCCAAACCAACTTATATATGCATTAAGAAACTTACATACCTATTTTTTTTAAAAAAAGAAAATTCAGAGAGGTGGAGTTACAAATACCTCCCCTTTGGAAAATTTCATCCTCGAAATTTAGGAATACATCGAAATTGATTTACGAAAGCACTACGAATTATTTATTGAAAATTCGAAATACAAGAATACAATCAAGTAAACAATGCAGGGTAGCGCTCTCGCATCTCATCCTCGCGCTCCCATGTGGACTCTCCTGGAGAGTGGTGTCTCCACATGACACGGACAAGAGGAATGGTCTGGTTCCGCAGAAGCTTCTCTCTTCGGTCAAAGATCTCTACTGGCTGCTCCTCGTAAGTCAATCTCGGGCCCACCTCCAGCTCGGAATAGTCCACCACATGGCTGGGGTCTGAAATGTATCGTCGAAGCTGAGATATGTGGAAGACATCATGCACTCCCTCCAACCTAGCTGGAAGCGCTAGTCGGTACGCCACCTCGCCAATCCGTGCTGTCACGTCGAATGGTCCAATGAATCTCGGACTGAGCTTCCCGCCTCTGCCGAACCGAATGACGCCTCTGGTCGGTGAGATCTTCAGGAACACTCTGTCTCCCACCTCGAACTCAAGTGGCCGTCTGGTGTTGTCCGCCCAATGCTTCTGCCGATCCTGTGCAATCTCTGAGACTTGAGTCTAAGTACACATAAGAAGTTTGGGATATCACGCTTTGTCAAGGATCGAGGATCAAATAGTCACAAAGTGGAAGGAATTTCAATTACAACTTAGAGGGGCAACATCATGAAGACACAATTATTAAGTACGATCAAAAATCGATAGTTTAACACAGGTGGCTAGCATAAGATTGGAAAATCATAGTCAGACAGACATGATTTAAGATCAAAATTTAGACAAGACACAAACGAAGTATGGAATCAAAATCTGACAATGTATAATTTAAGGAAATCAATGATCTAACGATGCAATACTAGAAGGTAATTAGCAAGGGTTGATTTGAGGAACGTACGAAATATTCAGGAGATACAGTATCAAATCAGGGTGAACATGCAAGGATTTGTGATTCTCGAAAACCAATAATCATATAAAAAGGAATTATAGTCTCCAGAATATCCAAGAACATGTTGGTATCTGAAATCACTTTGCTTAGAATCCCTACCCCGCCAGTATGTATCTGACTGCAGTGGACTTTCGGCTCCGTGACTCAAATAACAATATATCTCCAAATACTCTATCAACCTTATCCATTTTCCAACAATCATTGACGAAACAACCCAAGAGATCAAGATATGAAGAATATGACAAGTCTTGTCAATACTCGAAAACCTATGGGTGTCTAAAATCACTTCAACTCAGAGTTCCTGCCTCGCCAGTGCGCTACTGGCTGCAGTGAACCCTCAGTCTCCATAATCCAGCTAATGGCTGCAGCGCGCAACTGTCATGCCATAGTAGGTCATCGAATAGCCTCTCGACTTTATCCCTAGGAATTTCAAAAGAGTTTCAAGGAATTCAAAATGAATTTCAATAGTCCAAGTCACGGAAATGGTGAAGTTACCTGACTGCTAGAATATAAAGATTTATTAGGTACTAAGAGACGACAAGGGATCCCATCGGTGAGTACAAAAGGGCAACCAGGGAGATTTAAAATTTCAGATAGGGCAAAGTTTCAAATTATGACGGAACATCAACTGATATCTGGAATGATAACAAGATTCCACATATGGAACGTTATCCCGAAAGGATAACAGAGTCTCGAAGGACGAACTGAGGTAAGGTATCAGATAGAAGACAAGTTTCAAAATAAGAATTAAAATTCCGCACTAGAAACAAGTTTCAATAAAATCTCGAATAAAAATGAAATCTCGAGCAAAGCTTGAATTGAAACGAATTCCCCAATAAGGTATACAGTGAAAAGTAGAAAATCAAGTATCAGCAAGGTCGTGATTAGGAAATAAAATCTGGAATAGAAAATCTTGACGAGGAAACAAGGTTTAGAATAGTGACTAGAAAACAGGTTCTAATAGGAGACAAGGTATTGGATTGTAAACATGAAACAAGCGAATCTCAACAACAATAAAATCGTAAATAGAGAACAAGTTCGAATAAAGTCAAGAATAGGAAATAGAATCTCAAACAAGCATCAATAGAAGCGAAGGTTCAAACAAGGTTTCAGAATGATATTTCAAGTAGGAATAATTCTGGAATAGTACAAGTTCGATTAGCAAACAGAATATCAATAAACGAGTAGGAACAAGTATCCATAAAACAAATAAAATCTTGGATAGGAGACAAGATCGAAACAAAATAGTGGACCAACAACTCTCGACTAGAAAATCAAAGTCATGAATGAGGAAACAAGTCTCGAATAGGAAACAAAATCTTCAAAACCCTCAAAGGTATCCTCAACAATGTCCTAAATAGGACGAAGCACAAATAATGCTTCTAATGAGGAACAGGGTTTCGAAATAAATCTCGAGTAGGAATTAAATCTTAGTTAACACGAAGTTTGATAAAAGAACAAAATTTACAATTAGGAGCCATCACTAGGAAACAAGGTCATGAATGAATGTACAAACGGTATCGATTAATAGATTTCAAACAATATCGAATTGTGGGTCTGAAACAAGTTTGTTGAATATGAAACAATATCTTGAAATAAGTTTCGAACATCAACCAAGGTTCCAAAACAAGAAGTTTCAAGAAATGATCAATGTGTTAGGAGAAATTTAAGGGAAGACTGGATTATTAATCAAGATACATGGTTTTTCCAACCATGCAAAAGAAATCTTCTGTCTTCAGTCTTTCTTCAGTGCTCTTCCGGGACTGGAATCTCTTCAACCTTCTTCAACTGTCCGGTCCTTGCGGTAGTGCTCCATGTGGTTGCTGATTCTGAAAAGGTGGTTCCCTTTTGCTGTAGTCTGATGCTCCTCGCGCTTGTTCTCGGGTAGTGTGATCAACGTTCTCCAGCAGTCCTTGACTTGGTGGGCAGGCGATCCGTAGTACAATATAGCCTCCGTCTTTTGTGGCACTCTTCATAGTGGCATCCTGAGAGGTGGCAGAAATTGTAAATGATCATCGGCTGGATCTGAATCTGGATCTCCCGCTGGGGCTGAAGTGCAGGGCTCTGGCAGGAATATATGGTTGCTGACGTGCTGGCTGCTGAGATCTGCTCCTGATGATACGACTGGTGATGTGACCTAAGAAATGCTGACTGAGTGTGGTGACGCTTTGCGGGTCCAGGGTAGTTGTTATCTTTGTCATAAATCTTCATGTCTTTCATGAGCTTCAGCTTCCGGTTTCGTTCCATTGTCTGCGCTACATTCTGAATCTCCAGGCTGGTGGCTCTAATCTTCAGAGAAGTCGGATCCTCACATGCTGAGATGATCTTCAGTGGCGGCTTCAGGTTCTCGATCGGCTCTCTGGTGCAAGATATGCGCTTGGTGTCAGAAAAGTCCAAGTGTCTGAACGTCTGGAAATCAGAAGTCCTTCCTGGCTCGGAGAGTGTATCCACAAGTCTAACTTGGAAAGGGTGGCCTGCTTCCTCTGGTTGTCAAGGGACTCTTCAGACGTCTCCGTCAATTACGTACTACCCATGGGGATAGTAGAATGATAGAAGGTAGTAGAAGCTCGAAAACGTCAAGTGCAGGTGAATTGACAGTTCTGGTGTCGCATGCTTTTGAACTATCTGCAAAACAGAAAACTGTTAAAATAACCTAGACCTACATACAACAAGTGTTTATAGAATATTAAAATACCTGATACACCTGATATACCTGATATACCCTTATTTTCCGATTTTCCTATGCTGTGATCAAGTTCCCCTAGTGTAATCAAGTCCCCCAATAGTACGCTAAGTCCTAGGTACCATTAGGATGGACCTGCATGGGCCACCACTAAAAACATGTCACGACCCGCTCCCGAATAATCGGACACGAGTCGGACACGCCCATCCTTCATCGTTGGACACGACGAAGTAAGCTGTACCAAGCTAGGGAAAACTAACCAGATAAACATGAAGATATATAATCACAGCATCTAAAAACGTATCCCAGAATGATCACCATAATCCACAATTCTATATATATAAATGCACGGATCATCAAGAATGAAATGTACATGGATTCTAAGACAATATCTAAAAGTAAAGCTAACAGTCTAAACCTGAAACCTCAAGCTAAGCCTCATCCTGCTCAGCTAAATCCTGGGCTCTGGCCCATAGAGTAGAACAATGTCCTGCAAGCATACATGCAACATATCCTATTCAGGAGCGGAGCAAAGTACAGTTCTAGGTAATGAACAATAACATCATGGTATGGAAAATAAATGCTGGAAGAACAGGATAAGAACAAGGTATGTAAAGAACATGAAGAACATGAACTACTGCTATAAAGATACAGAAAAGATCATGGCTATAGCTAATATCAAGATCAGGATCATAGAAACTAATGTAAGAACAAAATCCTGAACATGTGTGTAATATATTTGAAATACTACTATGATATGTGACCGGCTTGGGTAAGACCATGAAAGAGCATAAAAAGATCCTGAAAGATCAAATAAGATATGGCTTAGGACCCGCGTGCACTGTACGAGGCCTAAGCTAAAGATTATGAATAAGTATCCGGGTTTGGTCACATATCTAGAGTATTTCCCCACCCCAAGATGCAAGTAAGATCATGAAAGAACAAGTAAGATCATGAAAGAACAAGCCAGAAAAGATCATGAACGTGTCGCAGTGTGTCAGCAATAAAGAACAAGAAATGCACTGATCAAAACCATAGAGTGTACTTGCCTTGCTCCAAGGAAGTACAAGTAACCAAAAAAACTGGGTGTCCTCCTGTCATGATGATGATGTGTACAAGTTGGTTAATACACAACTAATTTAAATGGTCATATCAAGTGTTTCACAAATTATTTCTAATTATAACCCTTAGTTACCATGGTACCAACATTAGTCACTATCCTACTCTATCAAGAACTTAGAATAGAACAAAATACATGTTATGGATACATAGTTTTATTTGGCTAAAAATAACTGTTAAGGGTTGATTCTTATGGGTCCTTTTAAACCTTTATCACTTGAACTTTGTATGAAACCAAAATTATAACAAGATCCTGTTATGGACAGGAAATTTCTATCTTAAAGCTTAGTTCTCAAAACAGAGTATGGGAGTGTCCATAGGAACCTAAGTTACTAAAATAACTTAGCATGGCTTCTAGGTTCAACTGGGAAATTGTCTCCCTGTGTTACACAGGAATTAGATTCCTGGAATTCTCAGAAATGATATAGGTTAACACAGGATTTCCCAAAACTCAGTTTCTGCTACTGGACTTGCATAAATCTCAAATTCTGAGACTTAGACTCAGATTTCTGGGTCCTCAGTTATCCCAGGTTCTGCCTGTTCTATATCTGAAATATTTTCCAAAGTCTCGAGTCTACTTGAAGTTAGTGAAATCATTTAACATAAGGCTGAACAGGTCCAGTCATGAATTCAACTTAAGTTAACATGAAACCAGAGTAACCAAGGGAACTGATAGTTAGCCTGATAATTCAGGATTGATATCAGTCAAAAATTTGCAGATAACACAAAAGAAAAGCTTTAGGGAACTCCCCAAACCTCTCTTCTGTTTTTCTTCCACACTGCTAGTTATCAATTCCCTTAACAATCAAATGTAGACACTCAACAGCTGGGGTTTGATTTTCCAGGCTCATGAGCTGCAGTAACTGAAGTAAATATTGCAAGGAACTACAATGCTCAGGAGTTTCCTAGTTTCCCCTGTTTAAACCTCCCCCCTAACTCTGTGTAATTTGATGAAAAACTCAAAGCAAGGTCTGAATGGGAGTAACCAGACTTAAACACAGGAATTGGTTCCAGACTTTGCTACTCAGTCTCATCTATATAATACACAACCTATAAGTCATATCAGGTTCTACACCCTAAAACATATTAGCTCAGGAATGCTAATACAAGTCCATTAGGAAATACTATCATAGTACACAACATAAGGTTCAATCAGCCAAACAGTGAATTAAACTCTATCCAAGGTTCAAATCTAAACATCTTACTATGGCTGACAATAATCAAACCCAAAATGAGACAGTGAAGCATTTGTCCTAGTAGGACTGACACAATCAGTCAAAATGGAGATGATACATGTCAGTCTCCTCAAGAGGCTCATGTATCAGTCCTATTAAGAAACACACATTGTCTCAGAAAAAGATAATTATAGAAGAGTTTAGGTTTAAACTTCCCAATATGACCAATTCTCACTGCCCTCTAATCCAACATAGTGACAAATCCTCATAGGAATTGGCAAACCAAAATTATTATCCATTCCAGGAATTCCAATCCACTTATGCATTAAATAGAATTTAAGCCACTAATTTAGCAATCAGTCGAAATAATCACTATAGTGTAAAAGTAGAAGGAGTTCACTGAAATCAATTAGATAAAAAAAACCAGAACAACTTTCCAATAAAACAATAAAGGCAAAATTCTAGGATGCAATGAAAAGATACGACTAAATTTAAAAATGAGTCATCTACTGGCTTCCAAGCATATGTACAGAATCAACTTAATCATTAAAATTAAGAATTCCTATCATCAATCTAATACCCAATTCTGATTTAACTTGTTCCCCACGATCCATTCAACAAAGCTAAATGACAAGGCTAGAAATTACCAGATGGAATTTAGAGTTGCTCGACCAAGCTTCAAAATGACACTCAGTCACTCTGGTGTCAGCAGGGTTTCTCCTGATTCAAGCAATTAACCAAATACGTGGTGACCAAGAACAACCCAACAATTATGGCATAAAGGATTTATTCAAAGAAATCATTGGAAGCCAATAAGACTTACCGATCTAAACGATCCACTCCTCTCCTCCTCTTAAGCCTAATGGTTACTCCTCAGCTTCCTTAAGAACTTCAATAACAGAGGAAGAACACCACTAAGCATACATGTCCAAATTAATAAAACTAGATCCAGATCTCTAGATTGATAAATTACTATGACAAAGGATTGATACTGCCAACAAGAGTAGATCAAGATACGAAGAGAATTTTTGAACAAGGAAACATTCATCCATCATGAAACGTTTGGTCTTCGAATCAAAAGAAGAACAGAGAAGATTCAGGAAGATCGCCATTACCTGACCCCAAGATCGGCGTATTGTCCTGCTAACTCCATCGCCATTCCTCTGGCTGAGACGAAAACTAAAGAAGAAGGACTACTCCACAGACAATGATGGAATGAGGAGGAAGGAATGAACAAATGGGCTCCTTAAATGGACAAGTTGTTGCGTGAGGCTCAGGCTACTCGCTGGCGGGAAATCTCCACGCTGCCCCTTTCTGACAATTCGGTTAGAGGAGAGAGAAAACGAATGAAAATTCAAATTCTTAGGCGCAGCTTCGAGAGGTTTTTGGCGAAGGATTTGTTGATTCAAAAGTGTAGGTTCCTTAATAAGCCTTAACCAGTGTTTGGCCGAGAGAAAAGAAGGCCCTGGGTTTGAAACCTAACTAAGAGATTTAAAGAAGGGTGGGCTTAAGTCCATGGGCTGGACTAGGCTATAATAATTAATAAAGAATTTCCAAACCAACTTATATATGCATTAAGAAACTTACATACCTATTTTTTTAAAAAAAAAGAAAATTTAGGGAGGTGGAGTTACACGTAGGACCATTCGTTACCCTTGATAGGGTAGGCGATGTTGCTTATCGTTTATCCCTTCCACCTTCGTTATGAGAGGTGCATGACGTGTTTTATGTATCTCAATTGCGAAGGTATGTATCAGACCCCAGCCATATCCTTGATCATTCTGAGTTGGTTGTTGGTACCAACTTGTCGTACGAGGAGCAGCCGGTGTCCATTTTGGACCGGAGAGAAAAGATACTCAAGAACCGAACAATTAGTCTTGTCCGGGTTGCTTGGGGTCATCACTCATTAGGAGAGTCAACGTGGGAACGTGAGGATGATATCCGATCACGGTATCCACATCTGTTTGACTCACAAGGTATATCTCTTTCCGTGTACCTTGATTGTCTTAACTCCGCATGCTAGTCGCCCTATGAGTAGAAACTACTTGATATCGTAGATTGTTAAATATAGATATGTTACTTGCTATGGACATTGTAAAATGATTGCTTGCTTAAATTGCTTGTACTGGTTTGGCCTTGATATTCCTATCCTGCTTGGATTTGAAATTTCGAGGACGAAATTTTTCTAAGGAGGGTAGAGATGTCACTTCCCGTTCCCAGAATGCGTATTTTTAATACATGTACTGCTTTAATATATTTATTTAAATATTTATCATGTATTGTTTTGTATTTAAATCTCTTTAAATTCATGTTAATTAATTTCCTGTAATTAATTTTTTGTATTTTACTTTCTGCTTTTATTCTCTGCTTTAGCTTACTTTAGGTTTGGCATAGGTTGGTTTATTTTCGGGTTATGGTGGTTCATCATGAACCGAACCCACCATCACCATTTAAAGCCCCAATCCCCTCTCTCTATTCATTACTTCTCCTTCTCATTTACTCTTCTTCTTCTTCATAACTCCCTCTACCTACCAACTCGTAGGCAAGTACATCTTGCTTCCATATGAGAGCCCATTTTTATTGTTCCATTAGCTTCTCCTCATGTTTCTAAGACACATTAGAACTTGTCATTTTTCATTTTGAGGCTTTAATTTTTGTAGATCTAGAAATTAGTTATTTTCGGATTTTGGTGGTTTTGATCTATAAAACTTCTTTGTTTTCAAGATTTAATGGTTCCATATTGTAGAGAATTTTATTCTACCCAATTTTGACCTTTGAAAAGTTGGATTTGGACTTATTTTGACCAAGTTATGGACTTTTGAAGCTTTGGGTTCAAACCATGGAGTTCTTGCTGATTTGGAGAAGACAGTGAGCAGTGTACGCGAGCTTTTTAGCTTGCGCCACTGAACTGCGCGCGCTCTTTAGCGCAGCACAGTCTGACCCATACGCTGCCTTTTGGAGGCGTATGTCTTGCATACGCTGCCTTGATGAGGAGTCGTATGGAGTCCATACGCTGCCTTGAAGAGGAGTCGTATGGAGTCCATACGCTGCCTCTCTGACTTGAGCGTAGCTTGACCTGAGCGTAGCTTGACCTGAGCGTACGCTGACTTGAGCGTAGCTTGACTTGAGCGTAGCTTGACCTGAGCGTACGCAGACTTGAGCGTAGCTTGACTTGAGCGTAGCTTGACTTGAGCGTACGCTGACTTGAGCGTAGCTTGACCTGAGCGTACGCTGACTTGAGCGTAGCTTGACTTGAGCGTAGCTTGACCTGAGCGTACGCTGACTTGAGCGTAGCCTGACCTGAGCGTACGCTGACTTGAGCGTAGCCTGACTTGAGCGTAGTCTGACTTGAGTGTTTAGGCGCAACTGGACCTGACCCTACTTACCCTGGATCTTCTATAGCCCTGTATATTGATATTTTATTAGATATTTAACGTCCATTTTATATCCTTACGCCTTTTGGCATAAACTTAATATAATCATGATATGTTAATATTTCTGTTAAATATAGATTGTTACGTGGGATGTACCATGGGTCGTGAACTGAGTATAGATACCCCGATTGACTGGAATTAAACCCTGAGAGTTGTAGACTCGACCCCACTGAATACTAGTTGACTTTCATGCCTTGTCACCATTGATAATGATTGTGACCTTGACTGATAATTGATCATGCGTTCCTAGTTGGAACTAAGAGACTGACTAGTCGTCTTTTTGAATTGAATGAATGAGACACATTCATATTAATTATGAACTATGGAATCGACTGGCTAATCCCGAATATTGGCATACAGGCACGTGCAGGCTTCAATTCATTTATTATTTATTTATCTTACCAAAGAAGCATGTGTACTTTATGGTCAAGGCATGATTACTCCGTGGTTAGTTTTGATTGTTGCATTACGCTATGTAAGACCTACAACCTGACCGTACTGGTATCATTGTAGAGTTGTGCATATCGTACCCCGTACGAAAGTACTCATTCTGAATGACCATGATCCACGGCATGGTACTTCACTCAACGTAGAGACTATTAAGTTAAATAAAATAATGATTGCATGGAGAGAATGGATTTCCGAGTTCTTACATGGCAGCCCTCTTGGGACTAGTAGTGCCCGACAGGCCGGTTGGTCCCCACAGATACTGCAAATCTGCAACACGGGCAGGGAGCGGTATCTGGTTTTATTATCTATTGAATATTGTATATTAATGACGGGCGTCCCGCTGGGACTCGTCTAATTCATGATTGGCACAATTGATTGACTGGGTAAACTAGCCTTGCTTACGCATAGTAAGAACTGAGAAATCCTTTATTGCATAATTCCAGGATAACTTGGGACTCACAATAGCAAGCCGTAGTAGTTGCCTGGCCGTTTAAATTGATTTGTTTGTGTATTGTACCTACTCTGTTACTTAACTGAGATGATCAGAATGTCAGGACATGACGGGCCAACTTCTGTCCTTGTTTGGTTGGGAGGTTGGTTCGAAGTATCGTGATGTTGTGTGAGTCCTAGTAGATAGCAGAGATCTATTATCATATTCTCTTATTACTGGCTCCATTCCTCATATCGTGCTCCTTTGCGGTACTTGCTATTAGAGGTCTAACCTCTCTGGTTTTGCATGGCCAGATTTAGAGCCGGTCCCCGAGGATCCAGCTTACTTCTATCTCCAAGATGGTCAACACTAGAGGGATGATCGCAGGAGGACTCGAGTGGATTCCTTACTTCCCCGCTCGTTTTGTTAATTACTTTACATTTTGCCGCTTGGCACCGACATGTTAGTCGGATAGTCTTGCACTTACTTTTACATAATTGTAATTAAGTCAGACTGCAGCTGATAACAATTGTGTATATGTTGCTATATCATCTGGCTACGTTTTGTAAAGCCAGATCTCAAGAACATTTTGACTAAGCGTTTGGGACGCCTTATTGCTTTATCTTAAATGTTCTCTGTTATTGCTTCTTGTTTGAATGATTGAGACAATAGATGTGAAGTGACCATAGCGAGACTTTCATGTAGTATGCACCCCCTTGTCTTTTAGACATCATTGATCGTATTATACGGTATTCATCTACCCGTAATACGTAGCTGGCTGAGTCATTCCCCCGCTCTCCAGTATTCTGGTTCTGGGGCGTGACAGTTTTATTATTTACTACTATTACTAACTTTAAAAAAAATTTGGGGCCCCTTGGAATTTGGGGCCCAGGACGCAAGCCCTATATGCCCCTCCTCCGGGCCGCCCTTGAAAGTGTTGGTTAGAACTAGTAGCATCATTAGGATCCATACTATATTCTTTAAAAAAAATTGTAATTAGAAAAATTAATCAATTTAAAATATCCAAATTAACTACTTATATAACATAATATAAAAAAATTACTTAAATCTCAACTCGATTTCCTTCAAAGCTGGATATTGAATTGGTTTGGTAATAGTCGATCAAGTTGAAGCCTCCAAATATTTTTCTTACTCGTGAGTTTTTTTTTATACTTCGGTCTCCAGAAAGCAGCTAAGACACAAAATTGAATGGAAGTATTAGAAGAGAAGAAAAAAAATTGTTATGGTAAATTTGGATGAATTGTTGTTTAGAACGTTAATAACATTTATTAGGGTATAGAATGGTAAATCCCCTCATAACCATCTCTACTAATATAAAGAGGTTTCAAAATGGCTCAATCTTGAGCCGTCTAAGCCGTGTGTATTTCATCAAGCATTTTATTTTAAAAATAAATAAAATAAAATTTAAGCCCCGTAATCGTAGTTATTTTCTCACGTAATTTAAAATAAAATTAGAACATAAAATCTCCTAACTGCATGAATATGTATAAATACTTAAATATTTTAGAATTTAAATTATATTTAAACTACTAAATGATATTATCTAACTAAATATATTCAAATTATATTTAAAATATTCTAACATAATTCAAATTTTTATATTTCAATTTAAATTGTAGTATTTTTTAACGTGTAACGCACGTAAAAGTAACTAATTATTTTATAAAGGAGGCCGGGGCTACATGCGTGTAGGTGTGAGTGTAGTTGTGTGGATGGTGCACGTGTAATAGTTTCTGACCAGGCCAGATAGGGCTCGCAACCGGGCCAAGTGAATCGAAGTTGAGAGGAAATTCGATCTGAACTCGATAATCTATAGCAGATGAGCCGAGTCGGAACCAGGTTAAGAGAGGAGAGAGAGAGAGAGAGAGAGAGAGGAGGGGGGCGTTGTAAAACCAAGTGCGACCCGTTGCTGTTGAAAATGGGCTGGGTCGGACTGAACCGTTGACCGGACATAGGCCGACCTAGTCCGGATTTGATTGCACCGATCCCAGGACATTACACACTTTGATTGGTTAGCGAAAAGAAAAGGAAAGGAAAGGAAATTAATTCCTCATACTTCCTTTCCTTTTAAAATGTACAATTCTAGGAAATTAATCCCAGGACATTACACACTTTGATTGGAAGAAAAAGCCGATGGAGAGAAGCCATAAAATTGAAGTGAATACTTGCTTGGATGGAACCATTTTTTTTCCTCCAATAAAAAACACTTTTCTTTCCTCCGTGATTCCTTCGACTCCCAAACATAAAATATTTATAAAAAAAATTCAGCCTCATGATTCCGCGACCCAAACACGAGGCCTGAGGGGAACACATGCTTCGGTTGCCAATACAGAAAAATAATTCTTACCGTCAAATCTTTCTTCAAAGGCTGGAGAGAGAAGCCATAAAATTGATAAACCTCCAAAAGCTGAAACAGAAAGTCTCAATGTGCACCAATAATTCCACAAAAAGTCATTTCACTCGTGCAAAACAGCATCGATGTATCATTAAAGACATGAACTTCACTAGACATCTAAGGAACCAAAATTGGTGTGTATCATGTCAAATCCCAGTATCGGAAAAGAGCACGAAACCACAAACATAACGTATAAAATCCCCAACACAAAATTGATATTAAGGGATGTATCAATATATCAACTTATCCAGTACAAGGCTTCAGAAAAGATCAACCAGAAAAGATCGAAAGATGAAGCGGGAGAAGGATCTTATAATAACCCAGGGATGCATCTCTTCTACAACCTCAAAAAAAAAAAAAAAACACCCAAGAATAATAATAATACACTTTTTAACACAAAAAACAATAGAGTTGGGAAAATGTACTGATTATCATACAACATAGGGGTGAGCAAATACCGACCGATACCGAAAAAACCGACCGAATACCGATTAAAAATATTTCCAAAAATCAAACCGAATTTATGTACCGATACCGAATTGCCGAACCGACTAAATTACGGTATAATGGTAATGGTAACGGTTTGAGTGTAATACCACACCGAAAATACCGAACCGAACCGATTCACACACACACACACATTTTTTAATGTTGTTCATGATTAATTTTACACTACTCATTTTCATTTTTATCTTTGTTTTGGTTGGTTTCCTAGAACTTGGAATGGATATTAGTGGACTTGAATTTATGTTAAGATTGCTAATAATTGAGTTTTTGATCTTTTGAGCTTATGTTTTTGTGTTCTCATACAATTTTGAAGTGAATTTTGGTTACTTAAACTTATACTAAAGATTAAACTTAGTGACCGCATTTGATATTTTAAGCTCATTTTTAGGTGTTTACGACTTGTTACATATTGTTCTAATAATTTTGATTAATTTTTTAGTTAGTAGAGGCTTGGCTTTAAAATTGATGCTTCCAAAAAAGTAAAAAAATATATATTATAGGTTAAGAGGTTCTACAATATTAAGTGTGTTAATTGATCAAATATTAATTGAAAAAATATCGATACCGAACAAAAACCGACCGAATAGCGATTTAACCGAAACCGAAAAAACCGATTCCAAATGGTACAATATTGGTATTGATTTTTCAAATACCGATTTTAAAAAATACCGAAAAAATCGACCAAATACCGACCGATTATACCGACGCTCACCCCTAATACAACATAATGATCAACCAGTTGGGAAAATGTACTGATTATCATACAACATAATGATCAACCAGAGATGCTAGCACCAATGGTGCCTAAAATCCGCATCCCTGAAGTTTAAAGACCTAATCATATGAAATGCCTATATGAAATGCCTACAAGTTGTAATATATTAGAATCATAGTTTGCAGTATCAACCGATACCAATCCGATACGGCCGATACCTATACAGTTTAGCATGTCCCAGTCCGATACCGATCGATACTGATATTAGAGGTCTCTTTTCTAGTCAATTCGGCAAAAAAATTGAATGAAAAATACCAATCAACAATGGTGTAAAAGCATACTAAGGTTGTAAAATCATGTAAAAGAAGAAAACTTGTGGGTCGCAGTTAAACCAATCGGCAAATGACTACTATTTTATTCAATTTTAAAACTACTAGAAAGTAAAACAACACAAAAAATACTAAATGTATAAAATATTTTCTAAAATTTTAATAATTTATTAATAATTATTTGCTTTCCAATACCAAAAAAGGGATACTCCGATCTGAGAAACTGCAACCGCAGATAGTGTCGCTCCCTAAGGTCTAAAATACCGATTCTGATACAAATATTGCAAACCTTGATTAGAACAGAATTATGAAGTATGAATTCACTAATTCCTTCTGAAAAAGAGGATACTGGAGAGAATTAACAATGGAATGCACTAAAACAATAAGTAGAAGAATGAGTGCAATAGTTTACATCCATAGACGAATACAAATCATAAAACATAGGAAAATTGCAAACTAAAAGTTACTGCAGAATTTGAACATTGCTCAAATGATTGTCAGGATTCACTAAAAAATGTGCCAGATATGAGTTTTTAGATATTAACTCAAAACTTAAACCTAAAATCACAAAAATGATCACTTTCAGATATGAACTTAAGCCAAATATATAACAAAAACATAAAATATAGAAGTAGAAAGACATTGCTCTCACACAAACAATATTCTTTTCATGATTGATGTTCACCTGCCACTTCTAAATCCCTAGTATAGAACATCACTCCAATTCCATGACCGCTGAGCTTTCATTGTAATGCTTTAGCAGAAACATGCAAAATCCCTCGTAAATTCACACTTGCTTTCCTTTATTGTTTTTATGGCACATATAAAACGGTAATTCTAATTCCATTGTGTTCTATCCCCAATTCATATTCATAAACCCCTCATAATAATAAGATAATTAATAATGCTAATAAATACCAACCACTTGATAGTAACCAAAACATATCCACATAAATTTTCCATATAAAACAGTCAATCCGTCCGATACCAAGTAGTTTGGTGAGGGATAAACATTGTTCTCAGATGGAAAAGGATGTGCATTGGCGTAAAGTTACTAGACATGTAAACAATATAGCATCCTTCAGATGTACAATTTAAATGGTTGGCGAAGAAAAACAAGTCTGTTGCTTCCACTGACTACGATGCAAATGTTACTTAATCGACACGTATGACCCAAACCTTCTGATAGAAATCTACTAATTACAGAATAGAGCACAAATCAAAAGGACTACGACAAGATTTTAATTTGCCACATAGTTGACCATAAACCAACTCTCTGGATAGGACTCTAATTTCTGGCTGAGACTATGGAAACAAAAAGGTCCTAAAGCAAGTGGTAGAAGTGTGACTGCCAACCCTCCTACCTACTCTAGGCAAATGACAAACATAGGAACAAGGACAGGTAACAAAGAAATGATAAAGCAACATGTTTCATATATAAGCAAAATCTACTAAAAGAAATTCCCATTTAACATATAGCACCAACAGACGATCCAGTTTCAAGATCATAAGCATGTAAATTAATATAACAGCGGCAATGGCAGCACATGAGTTGTAACACAAATAGCATCCTTATGATTATATTAACTATAAACTACAAATATAGATCCGATCCACATCACAAAATATTGGAATCGTTCCTAACAAACATACTAGATACGTCCAAACTGGGAGGTCAAGACACTTCATAACAATAAGAAAGTGAGATGATTCAACAAAAGGGCGTAGCATCACTTGAAGCCAACAAACAATCATGAACCAACTACGACCACAGAGTACCTTCTTCCCTACTGGTGCTTCTTATCCTTCAACGGTCCCCTGGGGATCTTGCTCAGGTACTTCTCGTTGACCACGGCATAGTACTTCTTCAGCTCCGCAGACGCCTTCTCCGCGAAGGAGTCGACCTTGTCCTCGTACTTCTCATACAGGACAGGAACGGTGTGCAACAAAACGAACGCTGAAAATAAAATATAAAAAAATCCGATTTTACTCGAGGCCGAACATGGAAACAATGAAAAAAAAAGGATGAGTGGAAGAATCATTACATATGTAGAACAGGGTCAAGAAGTTGCAGCAGCTGCCAAGGATCGAGAACAGCCACAAACCTGCAATCACCTGAAGATAATGCAAACCCACCACTCAGCGTAATAAAACCAGGAAACACTTGAAAGTACAAAATGGGATCAATCGAGAATTAAACATACGATGAGGAACTTCTTGAGATCGCGTCCGGATGCAATCTCCCTCAGGACCGCAAAGGCCCTGTTGATCTCGTATCTCAATGAGAGGGCGATGTTGACAGTCAGGTCTTCAGGGATGCTCACTTGCGGAATGTGCGGCGGGGACCTGAAATTTGAAGAGATTAGATCCGGTAATTGTGAGTTTTATATCAAGAGGAGTTTCAGAACGGACTTGTGGATGAAGGTGGCGGCGTTGGACCAGAGGAAGAGGGCGGATAGGGAGAGGATAAGCAAATGACAGAGCAGGGTGAGGAGGTGGTACTCCAGGAGCTCGAACAGGACCCAAATGGCCGTGACCGTGCCGAGGACTCCCGCCGAGACCTTCTTGTTCCTCCATAGGAGAACATCAGCAGCTGCATAACCATTGACAATCTAATGAATTATATCCCCCACAAAATCCTTTAGCTATGTCACACAGACACAAATCATCAACACAGCACGATACAGACGGACATGATACCTAATTTCTTGTGTCCGTGTCGAAATTGGATCTATCTCCTAATAAAATATACAGTGAGATATTTCCATCGAAAAAATAATAAAGAAAAGATTATATGGAATTCATAATAAAATTACCAGTAATTAGATTGAATTTATAGAAAAAATAAAGTATAATCTAGAAAAATAAACTCCACAAAAACTAGAAAAGCACACATTATATATACAAAAGTAATGTTCCTTTCTTATAGAAAATAAGCAAATTAGTCACCAATTTATTACTTAAAAAAAGAAATAAATATAATGCACATCTAAATCAGCAAAGACGATGCCTATCTTTGTGTGTCCTTGTCGGATTTGGTTCTTCTCTCCTAATTATTTGAAAATTTAGCAAATTAAATAAGGGTTATTTAATTTTAGGGTCTAGTATAATATTGGAAATTTGAGTTAGGTACCAATATTGTTCAGAAGAGGATTTAGGTTGCATTTAAGTACCAAAATTGTTCAAAAGAGGATTTACGTTGCGTTTAGGTACCAAAATTGTTCAGAAGAGGATTTAGGTTGCGTTTAGGTCTCCGTATTGTCCAGAGGAGGATTTGGGTCCCGTCCAAATGGTTGGCTTGGCTAGGTCTCCATATTGTCCAGAGGAGGATTTGGGTCCCGTCCTAATGGTTGGCTTGGCTAGGTCTCCATATTGTTCAGAGGAGGATTTGGATCTCGTCCAAATGGTTGGCTTGGCTAGGTCTCCATATTGTTCAGGGGAGGATTTGGGTCTCGTCCTAATGGTTGGCTTGGCCGATAGAAAAATGGAGACCTTCGAGACCCTAAAACTAAACGGAAATATACAAGGGTTGTGTGACCGTGTGACTTGGGTTATTTTGTTTTGCATGGCCGGGAATTGTGTGACTTGGATTATTTTGTTTTGCATGGCCGGGAATTGTGTGACTTGGATTATTTAGTTTTGATTGTGTAACTTAAATTATTTAGTTTTGGCTTGGATTATTTAGTTTTGTTCTGACCAATCAAGAATGAGAATGGAACATATGATATTGTTGTTTGCTTCCATAATAATCTCAGCAGCCAAGCAACCCTCTAAGCACGCTCTTCAGTTGCAAACATCCAAGAATGTGACAGACACGATGTCCACTTAGTTGTCCCCATCAAAACTGCCGCCATGAGAATCGTTGCGCCATGAGAATCGTGTCAGAATCCTAATTTGGACAATATAGAAACCTAAATGCAAATTTCAAATATTATACCATGAACCAAGAATAAAATGACTATTAATTAGATCTAAATAACTATTAATTAGATCGGATCAGCTAGAACATAAGCAATTATTCACCAATTTTATTTCTCCGAAAAATAGAAATAGACCCCAAAAAAAATCCGGATCTAAATAGAAAAAAATGTACTATCCATTACTAAATAATAATTAAAAATCCGTTCCCCTGAAATAGAAACCAAAACTTTTTTGATTAATTTTAAACAGAAAAATAAAAAAATAGTAATAAATAGTGAAAGAAATAAAAAAATTAAAAAATAGGTTTGGATCGTTGGGGGATTCGTACGCTTTCCGCCGCCTAGGACCTTGTGGACGGGCTCCTCCCTGCCGAAGAGGCGGCAGATCTTCGCCTTCATCGCGGAAGCAGCGGAGGGTCCAGATTTCTTGTCGTCGTCCGAATCGGACGATGAGGAGGAATCGTGGCCGTGGATCTTGTCCGCGATCTTCTCCATCAGCGACTCCTCCGCCGCCTTGTGCTGCTGCTCCTCCGCCATCGCAATCGGAAGCTCTCTCTCTACGAAGTTTGCTGCGGAAATAGTGTAGGAATGGATGGATGGTAAGGGGGGTTAGGGTTTTATTTATGGGGTCGGTGGAGGAACAGACGTCAGCCGTTGGATTTCGGATCGAGATGTGTCTTGGGAAAGCGGTAGGAGCAGAGTTGTCAGAATAGAGAAAAGTTGACGGACGGCTGTCCAAAGTGCTGACGGTGGCGTAGGCTAGGATGAATTTTGGGTGTTTTATTCAAACCTCTTAGGTACGCAACTTCATTTTTATTCTTAAAAAAATTAAAAATTGTTGAGATACCTACTTTCGATGTGAGTGTTTATAAAAAATCCACCCGCAGAATAAATTTTATAAATATTCAATATTATGTATTTTTACGTTAAATATTTCAAGATTCTCTTTAGATGTTCTGTATTTACAAAATTATCATTTTGATAATACCATAGCTACCCTTCGCGCAAATTTGATCTTATATATATATATATATATATATATATATATATATATATATATATATATATATATATATATATATATATATATATATTATTTATTTATTTATTTATTTATTTGAATTCACAAACTCGGATTTTGATTGCGATTTTCGTCTTCTTCTTCTTCACGAGAGATCTGATTTCCATTGCTCTCATCTTCAGCAGAGATCGTAAAGATCGTTCGTAGTTCACTGTACTTTTCTTCTGTCGAACTCCGATCATCGCTCATTATCATCATCATCATCATCTTCATGGAGAGATTTAAAGTTTTTCGGCGATTAGGTCCTTTTTAATGGCTTCATTCTGCAATGATTCAAATTGTTTCTGAAGCTCGTTTTTCTCATTCCTGAGCCTTTTATTTGTCTCTTTGAGCTTCTCGGTTGTTTGTACTGATATAAAATAAACAACAATAAAAAGTATGATATCAATCAATATATAATTTAAAAAAAGAAGGAAAAAAATATTATTCTCAGTGATCTTAACACGGAGAATGGTCATTCTTCATGATTTTAACACGAAGAATGGCCATTCTCCTGCATTCTAACACGGGGAATGGCCATTCTACGTAATTTTACAACGAAGAATGACCATTCTTCGTGATTTTAACACGAAAAATGTCAATTCTCCGTGATTTTAACACGGACAATGGCCATTCTCCTGCATTCTAACACGGGGAATGGTCATTCTACGTGATTTTACAACGGAGAATAACCATTCTCCGTGATTTTAATACGAAGAATGACTATTCTCCTGATGTTTGTAGTCCCCCGCTTTCGATAGGCAGCGGACTCTGTAATATGCTTGCGCCGAGTCAGATCGGTCGAGAACTTAGATGACCATCTGACTCGATCGCTGAGCTTGATAAACGATAACACCTTGCGGCATCGATCAAATTGATTTGGACGAATATTACAAGAATCGATCCAATTAATGGACCGGCTTTTGTTGGAATAAGTCCTAGATGCAGCAGGCTGCGTCTCGGCGAGTGAACTCTATATAAGAGTTCCTTCGACGGGACCGGACTGCTGTATAGTTTTCTTGGAGCTTTTGCCGCTTGGTTTTTATGAATGTATTTTCACGTTATTTTCTGAATGCATTCTACGAATTTCGAAACGAAGGATTAAAGAAGGAATTCTGACTAAGTGTTGGTGCCATTGCAGGAGCTCGCATAACTAAAGCTTGAACGTTGCGAAGCGCTTCGACGGTCGGCACGATCAAAATACTTGGTGGGTGATTTGGTCCCTTCTTTTATTCTCTGTCCCGCAAACGAAATTCCTTTGCCTCAAACTTATTCAAATCGACAATGCCAAGTTAAATGCATGCCAATCCACTAAGATCAAGAACTCGGAAAAAACGTATCGATTTAGAGTAATCTACTCTGAAAATATAAGTTTTGCACCAAAACGAGAAAGTTTATGTTCTAGTAAAAAGATAGACTATTTCACGTGCTGCAAAATAATATGAAACGTCGATTGTGGCTTATGATACCTCGGGCAATTTGGTGCCTATGGGACGCTAAATTGGAAGTACAGCTTTGGAAAAAATGAATCGTTGCATGAGTTGGAAGAAATGATAATGTCGTTCAATATTGTCTGTGCTATACAAATCTGCTTGCATATATTAAACTGTTCACGCATTGGCATGGTCATGGACAGCTTGTGCACAAGTTTAATTTTTCTCGAATCGGTATCCGGGGCATCGGTATCGAATCGACCTAGGGAGAATGAATAATCGTGATTCGGCACTGATGCATTACGGGACCGTCAGGTAGGCTTGCAACCTAGACTGAACGGGCCGAAATACCGTTGAGATAGTCTCAAGTGGTGTGTAACACAGTGACCGCACATATAAGATAGTAGCATGCTCACCTATTGTCTTATGCAGGTAGTAAATATTATCTCTGATTTTTATGCAGGGACGAGCACGGCCGTGGTAAGAATTATGATAAATCGTTATGTTTTACTGTATGCTTTATTACTTCAAAGATGGCTATCGATATGAACTGAATTCATTTAGTTCTAAATAGAAAGAAAACTCTAAAGCATGCCTACCATAACAATCAGAGTCGGTTTAGACGAGTGGGTTCGTCTCGTTCACTTAGCAAGTGTGCTAATCCCCTCCCCAACTCCCCAGGTGCAGCGGGAGCTCTAAACTGAAGCTGAAGTACGGAGAGGCGTTTTGAAGCGCTTCCTATTATGAAGTATTTTGAAGCCAATTCATCGAAGGCCTATGTATAAAAGGGCGAATGTATGGAACGACGAGTATTAGTTCAGGCATCTTGTCGAGTGTATTTTTTTTGTTTCAATCAATATAGCCGCAACGGCATCCAATGTAATTACGACTTGCACTTCGTTGTAAGCTATGAATGAAAAGCATATTTCTATCTTCGTAAACTGCGTGTTCAATTCTGATATAATTTGTGAAGTTTCAACTTGATGTTTCAATATAATGATCAAACGTAACGTTCTTGTCTTGTACGAGTGCAATTCCAGACTCGTACGATATCACGCCTTAGCGAGGACGGTCGATTCGGCATAATACTACCGAAGACGAATGGTTTGTCGACTCGGGGTGTGACAAATTGGTATCAGAGCGCAGTTATGTTTCCTCGAATTTTCGAAAATGGTTTCATTGTTGGAATGTTCGTTGCTATTACTCGATTGTATGCTTGTCGACATGCTGCGTGAAATAAAAGTTCCATACAGATAAGCCCGTAGATATTTTAAAAAATACTAATGGGTTTACTTTGTTTGTAGGAATGACAAAGAAAAATAAAAACAATCCCGGCACAGCAACCAACGTCGTGGATAGTTCGTCGAGTTCAAAGGGTGCTAGCCCTAGCAAGGCTACGATGGAGAAAATGTTACAGTTGATGGAGCTGCAGCAGCAATAGCTTCAAATGCAAATCAAAGCCCAATTTGGTGCGCAGCATAAGCAAATGGATGACCTAACGCAGATCGTAAGCAAGATGGTGGGCAATACCAAAGCAACGGTCGTGGTATCCGAAGAGAGGCAAGTTGTTCAAGATGAAGTCGAGGACGAAGTTCAACCGCAAATGATAAACTCTTCTTCCTTATTCAAAGCAAAGGAGTTCCACAAGATGAACCCATCTAAATTCAATAGCCGAGCAGAGCCTGATGTGATAGTGGGGTGGCTCACGGAGAGTGAGAACTTATTTAATCTGCTTAGCATTGAAGGATCCCAGAGGGTAACATATACGACGTTACAGCTACAACTGAGGGCTTATAACTGGTGGAAAGCTAAGAAGCAGGAAATATATGAAGCCGATACTGACACCACGATTTTCTAAAAAATGTTCAAGGAAGCATTTCTTGAGCAGTACGTTCCTTGTGTCGTTCGTCGTCAAAAAGAAGACGAGTTCATGATGTTACGACAGGAGAATATGACTGTTGATGATTATGACTTGAACTTCTAAAAACTCGCAAAATTTGCCGGTGTCTTTCTGCCCAACAAGGAAGACTGGTGCGAACGTTTTCAACAAGGCCTAAATGACGAACTGCGAAGGGACGTCATGAATCAAAGGTGTTGAACCTACCGCGAATCCTATGATGTCGCTCTTGATAGTGAGCGTATCTTTGGCCATATGTCGCAAAGAACCGTACATGTCGTCCGTAACAACTACAACAAGCATCCTAACGACGTCGGGGGATCGGGAGTATCGAAACGTCCGAACACATGGCAGGGGCCATGGCGGACAACAATGTAACAGATGCGGTAGACATGGGCATCAGAAAACCGATTGCGTTACGAGAACTTGCTATAAATGTGGCGAAGTAGGCCATATATATAGCTACATATTGTCCGAAAAACGTTCCGAATCAACACAACCCACCAAGGAACGTTCTGAATCAGTATAAAGCGCCTACACTACAAGGCGTAAATACGGTGCCCGTGAACCTACAGAATCAACGCCATGGATCTCAAGGCCGAGTTTATGCATTAACTCGGGATGACACATTCGCATCCGATACTGTTGTAACAGGTATATTACTCTACAAAAATATATCTACTCGAGTTCTATTCGATTCGGGTGTAACGCATAGTTTTATATCTGCTGATTATGAGAAAGAAAATAAAATAACCATGCAATCACTAGATATGAACATTAGCGTTAGCACTCCATTGGGAGTCGATATGCCTGCAAACTTTGTTTGTAGGAATGGCCACTTTTTAATCAGGAAAAGAAATCTATCCTTGGAAGCCATTGTAGTAGACATCAAAGAGTACGACATAATCCTGGACATGGATTGGTTGGGCGTTTGTCATGCAACAATCGAGTACGCGGAGAAGAGAGTGGTTTTTCGTCTTCTTCGCGAGACAGAGTTCTCATATTCGTGCGGTACGGTCTCGAAGACGGCCATGGTGGTATCGACAATTTCGGCGAGGCGTATGCTGCGTTCCGGCTGTGCGGGATACTTGACATCAGTTCGAGATACGCGGAAGGATAATACAAACACAGTGCATACTGATGTTGTGATAGATTTTTTCGACGTTTTTCCCGATAAAATATATGGAATGTCGTCGGATCGAAAAATAGAATTCAGCATCGACACCTTCCGGATACACGGTCGATATCAAAGGCGCCTTACCGAATGGCTCCAGCAGAACTAAAGAAACTGAAGGTGCAATTACAAGAGTTGCTAGACCTCGGATTTATTTGCCCTAGCGTCTCTCCGTGTGGATTTCTCGTATTGTTTGTAAAAAAAAGGATGGATCGATGTGGCTATGTATCGACTATCGTGAACTCAACAAGGCGACTGTGCGAAACAAGTATCCTTTGCCACGAATCGATGACTTGTTTGACCAACTGCAAGACGCGTCAATATTTTCAAAAATCGATCTTCGTTCAGGCTATCATCAGTTGAAGATCAAGTCCGATGACGTATCAAAGTCTGTCTTCCGTACTCAATATGGTCATTATGAATTCCTAGTCACACTGTTCGGTTTGATGAATGCCCCAACCGCTTTCATGGATCTGATGAACCGAGTCTTCCGACCCCAAATCGATAAATTTGTAGTCATATTCATCGACGATATCCTTATCTACTCAAATAATCGAAAAGAGCATGCTGAACACTTGAAGACGGTATTGCAGACTCTGCGTAAAAACAAATTATATGCCAAGCGGAGTAAATGTGAGTTCTGGATGAGTAGTATGACATTCCTCGGATATGTAATATCTGCCGAAGGCGTCGCGGTGGACCCAAAGAAGATTGAAGCGGTGGTAGATTGGAAACGACCTACCTCGGCTAGCGACATTCGGAGTTTTCTGGGCTTAGCAGACTGCTACCGAAGATTCGTGCGAAGCTTTTCAAAACTAGCGCCGCCTCTGACTCGCCTCATCCAGAAGGGAGTCATATTTGAATAGAATGACGACTGTGAATCCAGCTTTCAAGAGCTGAAGTAATGGCTCGTCTCTGCTCCAATCCTTGCACTTCCAGATCGTCCAAAATGCTTCCAGATATTCAACGACGCATCGGGAACTGGCCTCGGGTGCGTACTCATGTAGAAAGATAAAGTCGTATCCTACGCTTCACGGTAGTTGAAGCAGCACGAGAAAAACTATCCAACGCATGACCTAGAATTGGCGGCGATCATGTTTGTATTGAAACTATGGTGGCACTACCTCTATGGTGTGGCTTGCAGAATCTACACAGATCATAAAAGCCTGAAATACTTGTTTACGCAACGAGAACTCAACTTACAGCAGTGGCGTTGGCTCAAACTCATAAAAGATTACGAGCTAACGATCGAGTATATGCCGGACAAGGGAAACATCGTAGCCGACGCGCTGAGCAGAACGTTTATGGGATCACTGGCCCTAAATAATGAGATACGGCGAGACCTTGAAGCGATGGGTATTAAACTCGGAATTGAGTATCGACACCTGCACCTAGCTCAGTTGAAGCTAGGGTCGAGCCTGCTTAGCAAAATAAAGACCGCACAGAAAGACGATTCATTCCTGAAGAAGATGCACGAGCTAATTTCAACATGAAGGACGACTGACTTTGTGGAAGACGGAGACGAGACAATACGACTAAAAGGAAGGCTCTGCATTCTTGAAACTGCCGAACTCAGAAAAGAAATTCTGACGGAGGTATATTATGCGAAGTACTCGTTATATCCTGGAAGCACCAAGATGTACAAGGACTTGCGCATAAACTTTTGGTGGCACGGCATGAAGAAAGACGTGGCTACTTTCGTGTCGCTGTGCATGGCATGTCAGCAAGTGAAGACAGAACACCAAAGGCCAGACGGAGAGCTGCAAAACCTCGCCATTCTTGAGTGGAAGTGGGACAATATCTCGATGGATTTTATTGTGGGATTTTCGAAGACGTCGCGGAAGAATGATGTGATTTGGGTCATTGTTGATAGATTGACCAAGTCGGCTCACTTCATCACAATTAAAGTAGGATAGAGCGTCGATTGGTTAGCGCAAATATATATCGACGAGATTGTTCGACTGTACGGGGTACCGGCCACAATAATTTCGGACAGAGACGCACGATTCCTATCACATTTCTGGACGAGCCTGCAAGCGGCGATGGGGACCAAACTAAATTTTAGTTCTGTGACCACCCCTAGACAGACGGTCAGACGGAGAGGGTAAATCAAATCTTAGAGGATATGTTGCATCTGTGTGTGATTAATCTAAAGACTAGTTGTGATACGCATTTACCGCTTGCGGAGTTTGCGTATAACAACAGTTATCAGTCGAACATTCAGATGGCTCCATATGAAGCGCTCTTTGGGAGGAAGTTTCTTTCTCTAATATGCTGGGACGAAGTCGAAGAACGACAAGTGCTCAGACCGAAACTGGTGGAGCAGGCCGTCGAAAAGGTCCGCTTGATCCGAGATAGACTTCGTATCGCGCAAAGTCGACAAAAGAGCTACGTAGATCTTCGTCGACGACCGCTAGAATTTTTGGTCAGGGACCATGTGTTTTTAAAAGTAACGCTCATGTGTAATGTGATGCGGTTTGGCGTTAAAGATAAATTGAGCCCGAGATTTGTAGGCCCCTTCGATATCATCGAACGAGTTGCAACAGTTGCTTATCGGATCGCACTACCCCCTGCCTTGGCTAATGTGCACGATATTTTTCATGTTTCGCAAGTTCAAAAATACGTGCACGATCTAAGTCACATGGTTAGCTTCGATCAGTTGGAGCTACGTACTGACTTGTCTTACTCGGAGGAGCCAATTCAAATTTTGGGCCGTAAGGAGAATGTATTACGAAATCGATCGATGTCCTTGGTCCGCGTACTTTGGCGGAACCATTCAGTTGAGGAGTCGACGTGGGAAATGGAGGCGGAGATGAAGGAGAAGTACCCTTCGTTGTTTGCCTAATTTAAGGTCAGTCCCTTGTTCTTAAGTTTCGGGATGAAACTTTTTTTTAATGGTATATTTTGTAGTGCCCCGCTTCCGATAGGCGACGGACTCTGTAATATGCTTGTGCCAAGTCAGATCGGTCGGGAACTTAGATGGCCATCTGACTCGATTGTTGAGCTTGATAAACGATAATACCTTGCGGCATCGATCAAATTGATTTGGACAAATGTTACGAGAATCGATCCAATTAATGGAACGACTTCTGCTGGAATAAGTCCTCGATGCAGCAGACTGCGTCTCGGCGAGTGAACTCTATATAAGAGCCCCTTCGATGTGACCGGACTGCTATATTGTTTTCTTGGAGCTTTTGTCGCTTGGTTTTGATGAATGTGTTTTTGTGTCATTTTTTGAATAAATTCTACGAATTTTGAAACGAAGGATTAAAGAAAGAATTCTGAATAAGTATTGCAAAAAATTCTGAATAAGTATTGGTGCCATTGCAGGAGCTCGCATAACTAAAGCTTGAACGTTGCGAAGCGTTTCGATGGTCGGCAGGATCAAAATACTTGGTGGGTGATTCGCCCCTTCTTTTCTACTTTGTCCCACAAACGAAATTCCTTTGCCTCGAACTTATTCAAATCGACGGTGCCATGTTAAATGCATGTCAATCCACTAAGATCAAGAACTCAGAAAAATATATCGATTTAGAGTAATCTACTCTGAAAATATAAGTTTCGCACCAAAACGAGAAAGTTTAAGATTCTAGTAAAAAGATAAACTATTTCACATGCTGCAAAATAATATGAAACGTCAATTGTGGCTTATGATGCCTCGGACAATTTGGTGCCTACGGGACGCTAAATCGAAAGTACAGCTTTGGGAAAAATAAATCGTTGTATGAGTTGGGAGAAATAATAATGTCGTTCAATACTGTCCGTGCTATACAAATCTGTTTGCATATATTAAACTGTTCTCGCATTGGCATGGTCATGGACAGCTTGTGCACAAGTTTGATTTTTCTCAAATCGGTATCCGGGGTATCGACATCGAATCGACCTAGGGGGAATGAATAATCGTGCTTCGGTACTGATGCATTACGGGACCATCAGTCAGGCTTGCAACCTAGACTGAACGGACCGAATTGCCGTTGAGATAGTCCCAAGTGGTGTGTAACACCAGAGACCGCACATATAAGATAGTAGCATGCTCACCTATTGTCTTACGCAGGTAGTAAATATTATCTCTATTTTTATGCAGGGACGATCACGGTCGTGATAAGAATTGTGATAAATCGTTATGTTTTACTGTATGCTTTATTACTTCAAAGATGGCTATCGATATTGTCACGACCCGCACCCGCTATAAGGGCACGTGTACGTGACAACGCCCAGCCCTCACCGTAAAATCGGCGTGGAATGCTGTAGGTTTTCTACTCTAAACAGTTTATATATATACATTAAAACCTGTCGAGAATATGGTCAACTCCGAACGGAGGACAAGCAATGAATATATATGAGTGCTCAAATCACAACTCTAAGATGATAAAGTAAAGACTGAAAGATAAAGACAACAAGACGATAATAAAATAATAACCTGTCATGTCCAACACAAGAATATATACAAGTCCAAGTCTCTAATACAATCCATAATAATAACAGTCTCAAAAGTAGCTGGAGACAAGGTCCAGTACAAAAGACCTACTCTAACTAAGCAATAGGTAAGGTCTCGTCAGGCGGAGCTAAGCCCTGCTGGACCAACGTCTCCAAGTCTATGCCCACTACGTCATCCGGACTGTAGTAGGTACAATAATCCCCTTCGTCGTCATCTGTAATATTTGTCAACATATCCTGTCAGGATGGAACGAGTACAATCTACTAACAACAGTTCACAAGATATGATCAAAGCTATAAGACAGTAAATAAAGAGTATATACAAGAAAATAATAGAATGTACATGTGAGTATCATGGCAAGGTAAGCTGTAAAACTAGAGCTAGAACAAGGTAAGTAAACTGATCATGGCATGTACAAGAATCAAGAATCATATATCTAGGTGTGTGAGTACTAGCTACAATATGTGGCCGACTTGGGTCTGCACAAGGTCTACTGATCCACCAATCCTACGTGGAGTGTAGGATTGGTATTATTCAAGGTCTACAAGAATAAACAAGGCGGATAATGACCACATATCTAGACTAGTGCTTTCCGTCCCCGACTGGTAGAGTGGATCCAAGCAAGACACGTTATGACACGGGATTCTACGAGAAGGAAGCAAGTCTCCTCGAGAATCGGTGTCCATATATTGCACAAGAACTACAAGGGACTTGCACAAGATATACCAAGATAACGAGGAATAACATCTCATGTCGGGATCCATGAATACCAATCCGTGTGACCAATGTGTCGAGAACAAGAATATCTACACTAATTACATGAATTATAACAATCATCGTAAATTGGAAAAGTGTCAGAGAATGTACTCGCCTATAATAAGATATGATATGTCAACGGGATCCAACGCAGCGTCTCAAGGACCTATAGAGAACAAGACGTATCAATACTCTGTTTAGGAATAAAGTCAAATCAAAATTAAACCCTATTAAGTCATTCTAGGTCAAGACACATCAAACTAGACTGTACGAGGTCAACCTAAGTCATATTAGGCCTAACCAGGTCAAACTGGGTTAATGCAAGTCAAACAAAATTAATCTAGGTCGATTTGAGTCAACAGTTGACTTACAGTTGACTTTTGGTCAACTGGTCAACTCTGGTCAACTCCGGTCAACTTTGGTCAACCCTAGGTCAATCCTAGGTCAATGGTGACTAATAGTTGACTTTTGGTCAACTACTCAAGTCTAATGAAATTTGGGACTAAATTGGGTAAAGTGTTGACCCATAGTTGACTTTTGGTCTAAAAAGTCAACCGTGGTCAACCGGAGTCAAGACTAGGTCTAGGCGACTATTTTTAATCATTACCAACCTCTACAACCCATATCCAAGTCCATCTTGGACTTCGAAATCCAAATCTTGGCCGTAGGCCAATTTCCTAATTTACCTTTTCTAAGGTAAATTTCTAGCCTAGGTGGAAACCTAGTTAGCCTACCTACGCTTGGTATTTTGACCCGTGCTCCCTAGGGTAGTAAGATACTAGCCTATACATATATTACCTACCAAGATACCTAGGTAAAGTGGACGTCTAGTCCATCTTACGGCCTATTGCCGATATCTTGAATATTTCAAGATACGCAATGGTATGGTGCGATACTGGCGCCCTACAACCCCGATTTCCACTCGAGAGCCTACCCGCAAAATCTAATTCATATAATCTAGGTCCACGTCAAGTTTCGTCGCGATCCGATACTCGGAGCTCAAATTCACCTACTAACTCGAACTCCTCTAAAACCTATTCTTCTAATTCTTCCCATTCTAATTCTTCTAACTTCTTCTGATTCTCTTCTCCTCTTCCTTACTAATTTTCCTATTCTAATTCCCCCTTCTCATTCTTTTCCTATCCTCTTCAATTTCCTAATTTCCTATTCTCTTTTCCCCTCCTCTCTTCCTATTCTCCTTCTCCTACCTCTTCTAAGCTTCTTTTCATTTTCTTCTTCTTTTCTTTACTTCTTCTAATTCTCTAACTTCCTAATCTCTTATTCTTCTTATTCTACTCTTCATTTCCCTCTCTCTCTCTGTAAGCCCCCTGAAATTCCCGAATTATTTTTCGAATTTTTCTAATGAATTATTTTCAATAATTCATTTCTATATAATTAATTTCGATTTGATTAAATTTGATTTAATGCTCTTTACCGTGACTTGGAATTCTAGAGCATCAGGGATGCCAGTCTCTGGAAACTTCCTTCTTGGAGTTTGTACTAGACGAGATTATCTTCATGTTGATATTTCGTGTCCCACTCGAACTTGTTCCCTTGTGCTCCATTTGATTCGCGCAACTTCGGGTCAATTTAGACCAATTTATCGTCTGCCGTAATTCGTGATTTAATTTCCAACTTAATTTCGGGACCCGACATCGGTCCAATCCAGTCGACCCAATATATGGCCCTGGCCTGTTTTGAGCCTCCTATGCACGTGCCACTTACGCGCTATCAATTGATCTCTCTTGTGCCCCCAATTCATCCATGAATTAATTGATTTAATTTATTATTTTTAATTAAATCTTGGCTTCGACTTTGTCCAAACTTGGTCCAACGTCCGACCCAGTTTGGCGTGGACCCTGCCATGACTGTCCATACATCCCACTGATATTTTTCTATTTTTCTCCTACTCAAAAATATCTCTTTTATGTATAAATATCTAATCCTCTCATTGTATATATATACACATATAATATATACATACATATATATATATAACTCTCTTTTTCTCTCTCTTCCTAAAATAACTCCCACACACACCCCCTCTCCCCATGTCAGCCGAACACTCCATCTCTCTCTCTCTCTCTCACCCCATCACACGAGCAGCCCCCCCCCCCCTGTGTGGCCGACATCACCACCTCCCTCTCTTTAAATATCCCTATTCTCTCTCTCTCACTTTCTATATTATATACACACACAAATTAATATCTCTCTCTTCCACTCTCTTTTTTAAAAAACAACTCACACTCACCTCTCCTCTCCAAATATAGCAGCAGCAGCTCCACACCATGCCAATCCCCCCCCCCCATGGCCGAACACCCCCTCCCCTCAACTCTTCTTCTCCTTATTTTTCTTCTTCTTCTTCTTCATTTTATTCTTCTTTTTCATTGTTAACACTACCACCACCACCACCTTCATCATTATCACCATCACCATTATCATCATCCTCGCCACCACAAGCACCACCTCCACCGTCGTGCGCCGCCGCGGCCACCCCCGCCGGCGACCGCCCCCGCCTGGCCCGCGTCGTGCCCGGCCAAGCTCGGCCAAGGCAGCAGCAGCGGCAGCCTGCTGCAACAGCAGCGGCAGCAGCGGCGGCCACCACCGCGTGCCGTCGCCGTCGCGCCGGCGAGCCCCTCCCCCCATGGCCGCGCGACCCCGGGTGCACCTCCCTGGACGGCCACCGTCCTCCGGGACGTGCCGTCGAGGCAATTCGCGCATTTTTCCCGGGATTCCGTCGACACGCGCGGTACATTTTGGACAGCGACTTTGCGCACGTTTCTCGGGAAATCCGACCGTTGGATCGGCGAACTCCTTGCTCCGTCTCAATCTCGGTATATCCCTCTTCACCTCTGTCAAGTTTGAACCGTTAATTTCGTTGTTTGATACATCAAAACCGGCCACCAAGTTGACATTTTAATTTGTACTATTTTTGGACAGTTTTGCGACGCCAACTTCGCGGGTTCGTATCTTCGTCGTCGCAGCTCCATTTTGCGCGCCACCAGTTCCGGTGCACAGCTGGTATAACCCTCTTCCTGCCCCCTTTAGATTTCATTTCAGTTTGAGCTTGTTAGGTCGGTCGAATTCGATGCCAAAGTTGGCCGTTCGAATTCTTAGTGTTGCACTTGTAAAATTCCATTTTTGAACCCGGGACTCCGGATTCAATTTCTGACACCACCAGTAGACTCGTGGCGTCGTTCTGGCATGTTTTCATATAAAGTTTGCTTGATTTGGAGAACGTGGGCCCTGGCACGCATTTCGGTACAAAGCGGGTCCCACTTTCTGAGTCAACGGGACTTTTTGACGCCGGCTCATCGGAATCCAATTTCGGATATACCGTTGAGTTCGTATCGTCATTTTGGACTCGTTGACATATAATTTGCTGAGTTTTGAGAACATTTGCTCCGGCACGCATTTCCGTGCAAATCGGATACCAAGTGTTCGCGTCAACGTATCATTTTGAGATCGGCACATCGGAATTCCATTTCGGACATACCGTTGGGTTCGTATCATCATTCTGGATTCGTGGACATGTAATTTGCTAGGTTTTGTAGACTTCTATCCTGACACGTTTTTCGGTGCAAAGTGTGTCCAACGGCGGACATCATTTTGGCCCAAAATTATCGTTTTTGCTCCTGTCTCCAAATTGGACTTTTGGACAGGCTATCCTAGCTGATTTGACCATTCTGGACACGTTGGTGATATTTATTTTATCATCCGACAACATCTGTAGGTTTTTACCCTATTATTATAATCCTTCTCCTTTTGTGGTATTTTGAGTTCCATCGATTCTGGTGATTTCACAATCACTGAAATTGATGTGTTGACCCCGTAGATGTCTATAGAGACTAGCCTTGACCCTGTTTGACCATGGTTGACTGCTTGACTGAACGTCGAAGTAGAGTCAACATTTGACCTAGTTTAACCTAGAGTTGACCATAGTTGACCAGTTGACTAAATGTCAACTGTAAGTCAACCATTGACCCAGTTTAACCTAGTTTGACTTGGTTTGACTTATTGTGGCCTAGTTTGACTTAGTGGACTGAGTCTGACCTAGATTACGTAGCTTATACTATAGAATCAAGCCTAACACTGTTGAACCCTAATTAGCTTATATATATCTTATCTCTAGGTCTGTGGCATCACTCTGAGCATCGACCCCATTTAACAGCTCAGGACCGCAGGAGAGTACATTCTCTGATCTTTTCATGCTTGTTAGGACTTATATTCTTGCTTTAGATTACTTTACATGATGCTGTCACGTCATTATCACGGATTGGTACTATATGGATCTTGTTATGCGATGTTATCTCCCTCGGGGTGCATCAGATACAGTTGTCATGTGCTTTTCACGAACATCTTGTATTTCATGTACACCGCTTTCATGTATACTCTTGTGCAATCTTGTACTCTCATGATCACGTGAGCAAACATGATAAAAACCTCTTGTACAAAGTAACGTAACTTGACCGGATCCTTGTGTATTGATTGGGGAGGGTGAGTAGGAAATGGTTATGTGATCAAATCCCATCTTGTACAAATTCTTGTGAAATCTTGTGAAATCTTGTATATGTCCTAAGCCCGTTTATATAACCATATCATGCTCTAAATCACAGGTTACCTACAGTTCTTACTTATCATATATATAGATATTTCCAGTTATCAAATCTCTCTCATTTTTACATATATTCTTTACAGTCCATGTATCTTACTCTATGCATGCTTTACATTTCCCAACATGATATGAACTGCGTGAGATGTATTGTACTCGTTCCGCTCCTGACTGGATATGTTATGAAAATATTACAGATGTTGATGCTAGCTGAGGTGGTTCCCACTATTCTTCTCTATGAGTTGCCTGGTAGATATCTTTAGTTAGTCTTGTTGTTCCTTCTTTATTTTCCTGTCTTATGATCATTATAGATTCTAGTTGTTCTAGTGATATTGCTATTAATTCTTGTCTTATCTTCCTTAGTTTTCGTGATGTGACACGAGTACATTTCTAGTTATGGATTCTTAGATGTTGTAGTTAGTATAGTATACTTGACAGCGTTCTACCGCCGATGCTGCGGCGTAGGCTGGGCGTGGCCCACGTATCCGTATCCGTATATCCGGGTGCGGGTCGTGACACTCTCTCTCTCTCTCTCTCTCTATATATATATATATATATATATATATATATATATATATATATATATATATATATATATATATATAGGGGGGGATATATATATATATATATATATATATATATATATATATATATATATATATATATAGGGGGGGTTTAAGAGGTAAAGGGGGCTAAGGGGAGGTTTTCTGCTACAGCTGCTGCTGTGGCTGCTGTTACTGCCACTGCTTGCTGCTGCTCCTGCTCTCAGCTGCTGCTGCAGCTGAGACTGCCACTGCTGCAGCTGAGACTGCCACTGCTGCTGCTGCATTCTTCTCTTCTCCCTCTTTTATCTCCCCTCCACTTCTCCTCTTCTCTACCATATATATATATATATATATATATATATATATATATATATATATATATATATATATATACACACACAAAAAAAAAAATATATACACACAAAAACTCACATCTATATGTAAATATACATACACACACACATTTATATATATATAAATACATACCCACATATCCTTATATATATAAATATATATATACACACACCTATATATATATATATATATATATATATATATATATATATATATATATATATATATATATATATATATATATACACACACACACACACACACACACACACACTCTCTCACTCACACACTACCACCACCACTCTCATGACAACACCACCACCACTCTCATGACAAACACCACCACCTCTCTCATTCCTCTACACTCACACACACAAATACATCTTTATATATATATATATATATATATATATATATATATATATATATATATATATATATATATATATATATATATATATATATATATATATATATACTATTCTAATTAGAGAACCCCCAATTTCCTTAAACTAGATTTTAGGAAACCTAAGGAAAAGCTATGGTCAAAAGATGGAGAATAATCTCCTCTTCATTTATTGTGAAGGAGATATAGGGAATAGAGGAATTAATGATGGATTAAATGCATACCTAGATTTGGGTTGCTTGAGAGAAGAAAGCTTGAAGAGAGGAATGAAATTTGAGAGAGAGAGAGAGAGAGTGTGTGTGTTTACTTAGTGAGGAAGAAAGGGGGGGGGCTCCTACTCATGGCCGGCCATGGCTTAATGGGTTTGGGTTGGGGATCCACTAAGCCCCCAACCCATTAGACTTGGTTTAGGTTCAAATTGAATTCGGTTTGGTTCGGTTTGTTTCTAATTAACCAATTAAGCTCTAAAATGACTAATTAAGCCATAGAAATAGGGTTTATGGTTTCTAGCCTAATTAGGATGGTATGTAGGCCAAGCCCAGCTAGTATGTGGGTCCCACTAGTGTCCAGGCTACCCGGGTCTCCAACTTGAGTCCGAATTGGATAAAATCCAAACCAAACCAAATAAATTCCTAAAAATCATATAAAATCAAATAAAAATTCCTAAAAATCATAAAACTCGAAAAATAACGAAAATACCCCTAATTTGAAAACTGGGGGTGACAGATATGAATTGAATTCATAGTTCTAAATAGAAAAAAAAAACTCTAAAGCATGCCTACCTTAACAATCAGAGTCGGTTTAGACGAGTGGGTTCGTCTCGTCCGCTTAGCAAGTGTGCTAACCCCCTCTCCAACTCCCCAGGTACTGCGGGAGCTCTAAACTGATGCTGAAGTGCGGAGAGGCATTTTGAAGCTCTTCCCATTCTAAAGTATTTTGAAGCCAATTCATCGAAGGCTTATGTATAAAGGGACAAATGTATGGAATGATAAGTATTAGTTCAGGCAGCTTGTCGAGTATATTTCTTTTGTTTCAATCAATATAGCCATAACGGCATCCAATGTAATTACGACTTACACTTTGTTGCAAGCTATGAATGAAAAGCATATTTCTAACTTCCTAAACTGCGTGTTCAATTCTGATATAATTTGTAAAGTTTCAACTTGGTGTTTTAATATAATGATCAAACATAACGTTCTTGTCTTGTACGAGTGCAATTCCAGACTCGTACGGCATCATGCCTTAGCGAGGATGATCGATTCGGCATAATACTACCGGAGACGAACGGTTTGTCGACTCGGGGCGTGACAATGTTAACACAAGAATATCCATTCCTCCGTGATTTTAACACGAAGAATGGCTATTCTCCGTGTTTTTACAACGGGGAATGGCCATTCCCCGTTTTAACACGGAGAATGGCAATTCTCCGTCAATTTAACACAAAAAATACCATTATTCGTATTTTTAACATGGAGAATGGTAATTTTCTGTTATTTTAACACGGAGAATGACCATTCTCCTACATTTTAACACGGAGAATAGCCATTATCCGTCATTTTAACACGGAAAATGACAATTCTTCGTCAATTTAATACGAAAAAGGCCATTCTCCGTGTTTTTAACACGGAGAATGTCAATTCTTCGTGATTTTAACACGGAGAATGACAAAAAGCTCTTAATTCTCTTCACATCAGCTCTCTCTTCTCTACTAGAGTTCCAGTTGATGCTGCTGCTGATGATGATGAAGTAGGGTTCCAATTGATGTTGATGATGATGATGAAGTGGGGTTCCAGTTGATACTGATGATAATGATAAAGTGGGAACTGATGATGACGACATGGTGTGAAGATTATGAATGGAGAGTCACTGACGAGTTTTTGAAGTAAGGTTTGAAGATTTTGGAAGAGAAAACCTAGATTCGAAAGTGAGCAGCGTATGGAAGAAGTGGAAGAATTAAAATATTTTTTTAAAGAGTAGGTTTCGTGGATATTTTCAATAAATTAGAAGGGCAAAAAGGTCATTCCGCACCCTTTTATATATTTTTTCGCTAATTCTGGGCACGCAGTAAAATGTTATTTTGCGGTGGGTTTTTCATAAAACTTTTGCAATTTTTGGGCATTTGATAAAATTTTCCAATTTTTTTATAATTTTAACTTAAGATTATACCCTTAACTATTTAGGCTTTGTTTGGTAAGAAGGATAAAAAAAAGTAGAACGAAAGAAAATTAAAAATATATATTTTCTATTCATATGAAAATGAAATATTATTTCCTTCATTTGTGTTTGGTATGATGGAAAGAAAATGGAAGTGATACATTTTTCTTTGTTTGGTACGAAAAGAAAAGTGTATGGAAAAAAGTAGACTTTACCAATTATATCCTCAACTAATAATGTTTATTTACCATTTGAATTTTTTGAACTATTTTAAATAATGTAATTTATATAGGATATAGTTGTAAATTAAGATGAGTATGCACTTTTCTTTCCAATTTTTCACCTATTGATTTTCTTAGGTTATGAGGAAAAATCAATCCCTCCAATGTTTCTTCGATCCACTTTTTTTTATACCAAACAAAAGAAAATGTTTCCTTCCTCCCATTTTTTTCTCATTTATTTTCCTTCATCCCACTTTTTCCTCCTACCAAACACATCCTTACTCTTTTCAATATAATATTATAAACTTTAACAACATACCAATTGAAAATAAATAAAGTGACATTGCTATGTTTCATGAGTATTACATAGACTAAACATATTTCAAAAATAATTACGCTGACCACCCCTCTCCTTTCATAGAAGTGATTTCTGTAATAAGTGTAAAGCATAGTGACAGTTAACGTAATTTGTCGTACAAATTATTATCATCAACTATTAAATTTTTTTAAGGCTTAATTGTAACTTGATAATCTCACATATTCCATTTTTCAACTTGATACTCTAAACTTTTTTACACGAAAATTTGAACCATCAACTATTTAATATTTTCAAGTTCGGACCCAAAAAATTTAAAAAGACAAAATTAGCTATATATTTCCAACTTTCCACCCTCCCCCTCCTATCTCAGTTGTTCCCATCCCCCATACCCTCACCATCTCGCAGCCCCACCCCTGCTCCTCCGTCAGCCCACCACCCTCCCCCGACAACCCACCACTCTCCTTCGACACCCACCCTATTCACTCTCGACTGTCCCCACCCCCACCCCCCGACTGCACTAACCCTCCGTGCCCTTCCTCTGATCGGGGCGCGCACGCAACTACCAGCGGTGGCACTGCGAAGAGAGGCAGGCAGCGGTGGTGCATCCGGGGTAGGGGGAGCGGGGGCGGGGCAGAGAGAGTGGGTCATGGTGGTGGGGCCAGCCGAGGGGTGGGCAGGGGGTGGAGGTTGTGGGTGGGCTGGGGTGGCTGGAGGTGGCGAGGGGTGGGCAAGGGGGCATGCTGTTGGATAGGAGGGATAGTTTTAATTTTTAAACATGAGTATTTGGCACCTAATTTTTTTTTTTCAAGTTATCAAATTTTTTCCAAAAAATAATAATATTACTTTTAAGTTTTAAGTACACTTTGAATATTAGTGAAATTCAATGTCATATCTATATTGTAAACTTTTATGTAGAATTATTATTTGAGTTTTTACAGTCGAACCTATAAATAATAGATTTTATTACAATATTTTTTTATTTACAGCAAAATAAATGTCAAAATAAGAAAAACTATGAAGACACCGTCCTTAAGGCTGTGTTTGGTAGGTAGGATAGAAAGTGGAAGAAAGAAAAAAGATAAGGATACATTTTTCTTCCATATGGAAAGGAAAGATCATTTTCTTCCTTTGGGTGTGTTTGGTAGGAGGGAAAAGTGGGAGGAAGGAAAATAGAGGAGGAAAAGTGAAGGAAAAGATTCATTTTCTCTTGTTTGATATGGAAGAAAAATAGGAAGGAATGAAAGTGGAGGGATTACTTTTCCCTCATAACCTAAGAAATCAAATCCCCGAAAAGTGGGAGAAAAAGTTAAAGAAAAAGTGGAGGCTTGTATTAATTAACAATTATACCCCCATATGAATGTATTATTTAAAATTATTTATGAAGTCAAATGGTAAATAAGTATTTTTAGTTGAGGGTAGAATTGGTAAACCCTATATTTTTTTACTTTCTTTTCTTCCACTTTTTCTTTCATATCAAACAAAGGAAAATGCATCTCTTATCTTTTCCATCCTTGCTACCAAACACAAAGGAAGGAAATGATCTTTCCTTTCCATATGGAAGAAAAATGTATCCTTATCTTTTTCATCCTTCCACTTTTCTATCCTTCCTACCAAACACAGCCTTTGTGTTGGTAGCAATGATGGAAAAGATAAGAAATACAATTTCCTTTGTTTGGTATGAAAGAAAAAGTGGAAGGAAAGAAAGTAAAAAATATAGGGTTTACCAATTCTACCCTCAACTAAAAATACTTATTTACCATTTGACTTCATAAATAATTTTTAAATAATACATACATATGGAGGTATAATTGTTAATTAATACAAACCTCCACTTTTTCTTCCACTTTTTCTCCTACTTTTCCTCCCACTTTTGGGGGAATTGGATTTCTTAGGTTATGAAGGAAAAGTAATCCTTTCACTTTTCTTTTCTATTTTTCTTTCATACCAACAAGAGAAAATAAATCTTTCCCTTCACTTTTCCCTCCTCTATTTTCCTTCCTCCCACTTTTTCCTCCTACCAAACACACCCTAAGAGCATCTCCAACCCTATTGTGACTTTGGAAAAAAAATTAATGCCACATAGGAATGACAAAATTTTATTCAAAAGTTCTTCTCCAATGCATTTGTCAAGTCAATTGTGAAGCTTATGTGGCAAAAATTAAAGAAGATATTGTGAAGTTGATTATCTTGTTTGTAAAACCCCTAAATTTCTACTGTATTTTTTTTAATTTTTGGTACTGATTTAAAATTTTGTATTGTACGTCGCATAGTCGTATTGTACATCACGCGCGAAATTTTGATATTCGAAATTGCTCGACGAGTGCGAATATGTGCGAGCGTATATATTTCTTTTAAAAAATATATATATATATTTTTCTGTTTGTATCAATTCAAAATAATATATATAATAATTATTTTTAGCTATCAAAATTTTTAATTTATGATTTTATTTATGAGAAGTCTTTATAAATAAAATTTTATTTTAGAAACATATATTTATGTAAATATTATTTTGTCATAGATAAATATTTCATAATTATTTATTAGTTTATTTTTAAATAATAATGTAATTTTCGAGATTATTATTATTAGTATTTTGGAAATCATATTTTGAAATTATTATGGCAATTTAAAATCTTGATTTGAATCATTTTAAATAGTTTGAAATAAGGATTAAGATTTATCCATTGGATTTATTTGGATTTAAACTAGATTGAGATTGGATTTGATTGAATTAAACTATTTAAATTGATATGGTATTATCTATTTGGATTTTAAACAAATCCTAATCTTTATCCAATTGGAAATTTCCACATCCTATAAATAGGCAGGTACTCCTCCAAATTTTTTTATCATTCACCAATTACTCCATAAATTCTCTACCATCCATAATAGTGCGTGCATCGTGGCTGTGTCCATCCAAGGTCTTATTCCACTTTTTACAACATACAAATTTTCTTTGTGTCAGACACCCCCGACACCAATCAAATACCTGTCCCTAAACCTATCCTAAAATCTGTCGACGGAGCCCTGACACCGCCACCCCGCCACTGCGACCGACAGCCCGGCCATCCACGACCTCCTTCCTGACTCCACCACCGCCAACAACAGTGCCAACACCCTGACCATCCCGACACTTCCAGCCATCAACACCACCCGCCGCACGCCAACCACAGCCACCACCCGACCCCGATACTACCACAACCACCATCGCCACCGTCTCCTCCTCCCTTCCCGACCGATCCTATTGCCCCGCTTTCCTCCCGACTTCCTGACCAAACCCCAACCACCACCGTCGCCAGCACCAAAAACTAAACTATCGTTCCCGCCGGCCGTCCGCCATGAGTCCAGACCCCAACCCGCCCCACAAACCTAGCAAAACCTATCCTCCCACGCACCCCGACCGAACCTCGGCAAAAACCTGACCCACACACACCCTAAAATCACCACCCCAAGGAAAACGAAGAAGGAAAAACCATAACCAACCTCGCCGACGAGAGCCGGATCTGTCGACCGTCGACGACTCCGCGTTCCTTGCCCCATCTGAGACTAGGCGAGCGCCACCACCACCTGCACCACTCGAGCTAACCACACCCGTCCGCAACGCCGTGCCCCAACTCTCTCCAGCTGCACGACTGGCCACCGTGCAAATATCTGAACGCTGCCGACCCTTGCCACCGCCGTAAGCCTTGCCGCACGAGGGCATGCCCCTCCGCCGCAGCGCCCTTTGGCTGTCATGGCCGGCGCTCGCGAATCCTCGTCCTTCTCCGCTCAAACCCCCTCGCTGCCTGCGTGTGCGCCGCCTCCCTCTGTGTGCGCCACCGCGCGGAGCCCGGTGGCTAGATCACCTCCGCAACCGCCAGTCCCAGCCGCCGTGTGCATGCGTGCCCGCCGCGGCCACGGCCAACTCCCCCGCCGAAACCTCTCTCCGCCCGAGCGCGGCCGCCCTCATCGCCGGCGACTCGCCGTGCGTCTCCGCTCCGATCGCCGCTCCCCTTCGCCGCCCTTCCTCTCTCCTCCGCCCGCTCCCCGTTCTCTTTCTCACCTCTCCCTCTCTCTCTCTCTGTGTTCTTTCCCCTTCTCACTTCTCTCCTTCCCCTTCCCATTTTGCAAGAGCAGCACTTATTCCTGATTTGTGTGTTTCATTTTTTTTAATTATTGGTTTGTTTGAATATTCTTTTTTTTCTCTTCTTTTTTTTCTCTCCTGGTACTTCTAATTGCTTTAGGAATTGATATTTTTATTATTATTATTATTATTATTATTATTATTATATTAGTAATAATTAAATATATATGTTTCTCAAAATTGTACTTATAACTAAATATTGTATTTTACTTGACCACTTTTATAACTTCAAATTATTATGAGTATTTTGGAGAATTCACCCTAAATATATTATAGTATTATTTCCAACTATTTAAATATATGTATATATATAGCTTGTGACTTAAAAAGTGTATTTTGAAAAGAAAAAAAGTTTTCTTAAAACAATTTTTTCGCAAGTAATTATCTAAAAACTATTTTAACTAATAAAATGTAGTCCAAATTGTCATACATATTTTCAAGTATTATATAAAATATTTTAATGGATAATTATAGTTTTTCTTCTTAAAATGGTTTTTACTACTTATAAATATCTCGTAAAATATAGTTTTAAGGATTATAAATGGTTTTCTATAAATCATATATATATTCTTATCAAAATTTTCTTTGATCATCCTCATGTCCATGAGTAAACTCCTTTCTCCCATTCTCTCGCCAAATTCTACGCGTCCCCTAGCATACCTAACTAAGTTGACCGTTCTGGACCCGATGGAATACTCCGTGTCGTCACCAGAGGCTCCCTTGTATAGTTGTAACGCCGAAGTCGATCTTGTGCCACCTTTATTGTACCACACCAGACAGCTCACCAGGCGTCGCAACAGGCAAGTATACCTTGCTAATTAAACGTTCATATTATTTATTTTCAGCATTTATTTACTTGTTTCATATTTGTTATTTTTATTTGTTATAAACTGCAGGTCCAAGCCACACTTGGGTGCAAGCGACTTTATTAGTTGTTGCTTTATTTTATGCATGTTGACTTAGTGTTAGCGGACTACCTTCTTGTTGGGGGATATCCTTATATCTCCTTTGGCTGTGAGACTCACACTACACGGTTTGAGACATGTTACTAGGGGCATGACTTATTGACTAGCTATCTCTAAAGTCGTGTGACGATAGATATTCGTAACTGCTATGACTAGGGTTTCAGAGACTCAAGCAGTTACAAAACTGGACAAGTCATGGACATGACTTGAACAGTGTGGGAAATATTGGGGGAGGACAGTCGCTAGTGCGTATGGGAAGCCAAACAGGTAAACCACAGTCTCCGGATGGAACTGTGGCGATATATTTGCAGATACCCTCTGACGTTTTGGACGTTACGGCCGGATACAGATGACTGGATGCCAGTTACGTACACATAGCCTAAAATTTCACCCATGCGCATGAAAGTTGTCCTCTAAATTACACATTAGGCGGTTAGAATCTCCTTTGCATATTTGTGTCTAGGATAGTCTTTATATATTATTATTATTCTGACAGTTCATATTAGCTTGTTCTTCCTGTATCTTGCTACGTCTGTCTGAGGACCTGGTTTTTCCCCAGGTGTGTGTTCATGTCTTCCGCAGGTATTCTAGCCAAGGCCGTGGTCTTCTCCATTCCTTCGAAGACGATTGTGCTTGGTTTGTCTTGCTATTTTATGGATCGATTCTCTTACATTTCTTTCATTGAGATAGTTGGTAGTGGACTTTGTCTCCGTCCAACGATTGTATAATAAATATTCAAGTCGATTTTTATATTATTATTCCTTTCATTGTGGATGATATTTAGTTTGTCTTGGATTACTACATTTTGCAGCTTATGTATTTATACGAGGCCTACGTACTTCGTATGAATACAGCTGGCATGTCTACGTACTTAGTCCTACGTATTTTGGGACTGGGGCGTTACATTGTTCTAGACAATGCACTTGACAATGTCTTCTCTTCCATGTCATCAATTATGAATAAAAAAATATTAGAAAAAAGAAAGAAGATGAGTAGTTGTCTTAAAAGTTGCCTTGAAAGTTGGAAAAAATACTTTTTATTGTCTTCTCAATATTTTTGCATTGGAGATCAGGGTGTTAATCGGGCTAAACCCGACCGGCCCGAGCCCTAGAAAAGACGGTCCGACCGGGCCTGGTCCGGGCCCAGCCCGGACCGGTTCAGCTAGCGGGCCGGGCCTGGCCCGGCCCGGTTCAAGTTCAGGGGACCCAGCCCGGCCCGGTGACCCGGACTGGGTAGGGCTGGGCCGGTCCGGTCCGGGTCGTGGGCGGGCTTGGGCGGGCCGGGTTCGGGCCGGTCCAGCGGGCCGGCCGGTTTAGTTGTTTTTTTAAATTTTCTTTTAACTTTTATATTTTTTAACATTTATATTCTTTTAACTTTTAATTTTTTTAATTTTTTTAATTTTAAACTTTTTAAATATTTTGTGTTTTTGTGTTTTTTTGTTATTTTTTTAAAGTCTAAGTTTTTTTTATTTTTGTTATTTTTTAATATTTTAATCTCAAGTCTAAGTTTTTGTGTTTTTTAATATTTTTTTAAGTTTTTGTGTTTTTAATTAAATTAATTTTTAATTTTTTCCTCCTCTTTTATCCGGGCTTGGGACCGGCAAGACAAGCTTTGCTTGTCATAGGCAGAGTTAAAAAATTTTGTTTTTAAATTTTTGTGTTTTTTAAAAAAGTTTTTATGTTTTTATTTTTAAGTTTAAAGTTTTAAATTTTTTTTAAAGTTTAAAGTATTTTTTGAAAGTTTTTTAAGTTTAAAGTTGTTGAAGTATTTAATAAAGTTTGAATGATATTTTAAAGTTTTAAAGTTTTTAAAGTTTAAAAGTTTTTAAATTTTTTAAATTTTTTGAATATTTGAAAGTTTGAAAATTTGAAGTTTGAAAGTTTGAATATTTTTTTTGGAGTTTGAAAGTTTGAAGTTTGAAAGTTTGAATATTTTTTTTGGAGGATCATACCTTAGACTTGAGTCATTCTTCCTGCTCCTCCTCCTCGATTGTAGAAGCTTCACCCAATCCAAGTGATCCGAGGTCCAGCTCATTGATGTCATAAGCTTCATCCCTCTTGTTTTGGGTTCTTTTTTCTGCTAAAATCTAATCTTGAACGCAAACACAAGTTTCCAAGATATCCGGCTTCAACCGGCTCCTCTTTAGGCTCAACATCCTTGATCCTGCACTAAAACAAGACTCCGATGCTACCGTGGACACCGACACCATTAGTAGATCACGTGCAATTATAAAAAGTATAGGATGTCTTTTGTCGCGTTTTTTCCACCATTCTAAAATGGTGAAGTGATTTGAAGATTCCTCTTCTTCTTCATAAGAACTTAAATACAAAGACAACTCTTGAGTGGGTTGGCAAGATTGTCTTTGTTTCTTCATTCTTAATAAACGAAGGGCGTGGTCCTCTACGCCAGAGCTACTACTTGTACCAACTTGAGTGGGTCGTTTTGGCCCAACATTATCTTCATAAAGTAGTACTAATCTTTCTAAAACTACCTTTACTTCTAATTTCAAATCCATAAGGTTAAGTTCCATGTTATCAGCATAGCCATCTAACAAAACTTCTACACCATCTAATTTGATGGTAGGATCAAAAATTGCAGACAAACAGTATAAAAGAGGTACATCACCCCAATATTTAGTAAATTTAGCTTCCATTCTCTTGACAATATAGTCAAAATTTGAAACATTTCTATATTTACAAAACAAGCAAGACATGTTAAAAAGTTCTCGTAAAGCTAAGCAAGAAGTAGGATAATATACACCAGAAAGAGTGCATGTAGCCTTGTAAATAATTTTCAAAAATTCACATATAGAAGTAGCGTCTATCCAATCATCTTCAGTAACTGGATATTCAAAATTAAGATCCATGTTACAAAAATATGTAATAGCATCCTGTCACGCCCCAGAACCAGAACACTGGAGAGCGGGGGCAGACATAGCCAGCTACGTATAATGAAATGGGATCCACTCCACTATACGGTCACGGCTATCTAGATATATGAGGGTTTATCTACAAGCCAACAGTCTCTTATGGTCATGAACAAGCCTAGTGTCTCAATCACAAGCAAGCAAGTAAAGTTACAAGATGTAAGATCACCAAATATACAATAGTAAGGCGTCCCAAACATTACATATTAAGCTGATCATGAAGCTAGTCGTTACAAAATGTGATGACTAGCAAGAGTTTTAGTCATACATGATCAACCCTAGGTTGCCAATCATGTTACAGCCCGAAGGCAGACAGTAAGTAAAAACGTACACGAGCTAACACTTGCTCGGCGGCTAAACGCCTCAAAAGAATAATTTACAATAGAGTGGGAGAGCCAAAATAAACCCACTCGTTGCCCGGATTCCATCTAGTGGTCACCATCAGGCTGGAAAGTCGGTAGATCCTTGGGAGCTGCTCCGGTATCTGGCCATACAAAACCAGCTGGGTCAGGCCCCAGAAAGAGCAAGTGCCACAAAGGAGGCTTCATTTAGGAACTAAAACCAGCAATTAGCACAGGAATATAATTACATAATAAAAGACAGTAATTAAAGAAAACATGGCAGGTGATATACGATGAGATAACCATGGGACTATTCAGATAACCAAGTTACAACCCGTAAACCAAACAAGGACCGGAGTTGTAACTCTTCGTCTGAACGGAACTTGGTATCCCCACCATTTATCAATAAGGCCAGTGTAAATAATCACGATCTCGAAGTAAGGTAAAGCATGTCGAGCATGTCATGGGGTACAACAAGACAATAAACGAAGAGATAACACAGAACTGCTCCGGGAGCCAGGTTACAACCCGTAAACCAAACAAGGACCGGGATTGTAACCCTTCGCCTGAACAGAACTGGTCCCCTGATCTTTATTGTAAAAAGCAAGCACAAGTAATCATGTCATGTAACAATCTTGTACAGGATCGAGGCAAGAATAGACAGGGTTAGACTCCATTCAATCAATCACGGCCAAGCAATAAGTACGGCTTGATACTTTAACTAACTAGGGATTATCACAGGCCTAATTACTAGCAAGATGTAAAGAGATTTCCAAGTCTAGTTACCCGCCTGCTGCTACCTGAGTGACCCCAGCAAAAGAAAAATAAGTATAGCAGACACACTGCAGTAAGATACATGTGTCCTAAAGAGATTCCCCACTCGACGGCAGGCTGGAAATGTGCTCATCATGACAGATAGCTCCAAGTCCCATGTATATATATTATATAAGGCCGGGGTCAAAGGGGTAACAGGTAACTGGGAAAGTTTCTTCATGAACTACTTGATCAATCTAGTCATTAATCCTAGCCATATTCAGTATTAATCCCCGATCGTGGGAAACCAGGGATTCATGTCCTAGACATGATGCAAAACAATATTGGTTTACTTGTACAAACACAATCACCCACGGTGTCCAGGCCATTTATTCTTGTCAAGTCATGCTAGCCGTCGCAACAGCCTTCGAGATATATCATGTCAGGTTTATCATGTCAAGAGTGCGCCACATCGGGCCACTATCAAGAATTATCATGTCAAGTTATCATGTCAAGTTATCATGTCAAAATTGTCAGGTCAAGTTATCTTGTCAGGAGTGCACCACAGCGGGTCACTATCAAGTCATGCCATTTATCAAGAAGGGAAGAAACTTGCACAATTAAATAATAATATATTTATAATATATATATTCTTGAAGCCCAGAAGAAACTCTACAACTTTCATGTTGGGAGTAGGAAGAAATTCTGACCACAATTCAGGCAAATAAAATATTTAAATAATCAAGTGGACCTCATGCGGCCCCAAAAGTGGGAGAACATACATGCGGCCAAAGAGAGTGGGAGGCCACCCATGCGGCCAGCCAAAGCTTATGCGGCCAGAAAATAACTGAAGGGGCCATGCGGTCAGTAAGAAATATTCATGCAACCAGAAAAGACAAGGAGAGAGGAACCGCAATAAATGCAAGCTTCTACTCAAGCAAAAGAAAAGGACACGTGACCACTCAAGTACTGGGGCCATGTGGCCTAAAATTACATGGATACAAACCTTGTGGGACCCTACTACAATTAATGCTTCATACTAATGAGGCCAGCATACCAGGGTGTATGCGGCAAAATATGGCACGTGGCCACTCAAACAATGCATGCGGCCGAGAATTATTGGCCATGCACATATTATATATATGGCCATGCGGCCAAGGCATGCCAATACTAATGCATGCAAGGCCATGCAAATAATAATGCATGCAAGGCAGTACAATTTATCAAATGCCATGTAAGCAACCATGCAAAGCTAAGCATGCAGCTAATAAATTGCATGCGGCCACTGATACTTACTTGTGGCCATGCGTCCAAAATATTACATGCGGCCACTAAAACAAGCTGTTGCTGCCATGCAACTAAAATGCTTGCATACAATGAAAGCTAAAAAGGTGGCTAAACAATTGTTTACTCCAACCACAAATAAATGCATGCAAGTTAAATATGCCACCAATTACATGGCAACATGCTTTGCAACTATTGCCATGCAATATTCTCATGCGGCCAAGCATGAAAAGCTTTCATGCGGCCAAGCATGAAAAGCTTGCATGCGGCCAAGCAACTAAAAGATTCATGCGGCCGAATTAATGCATGCATGTAGCAGCTAAATGCAAGCAAGGATTAATGCATTAAATAATGTCATTAATAATGCCATTCCAAAGTAAGCCATGCGGCTATCTTTTTTTATATCAATATTTTTCTATGCATACATTTGCAACTAAAGTATGCAATGCATGCAAATGCAACTTCTTACGTAGCAAAACGTATACGGCCCATTAGTTGAGTTGCCATATGCGGCTGAGCTTTAGCTTCCTATGCGGCCAGCAAGTAATACCCATGCACCTACTGCTTGAATATAAGCATGCAAAATGCAATTAATGCTAAGGCCAAAGCTAAATAATTAATGCTAATGGCGAATATTTAATACAAGCAGTTATTTAATGCTAATGGCCAAAGGTCCATGCGGCTGGGAATAACAAATGGCCTATACGGCTCAGGCAAGTTGCATGTTGTCACGACCCGATCCCAAATAATTGGGTCGAACCGGATCATGCCCAGCCTGCACCGTTGTGAGACGGCGGCAAGTAAGCTGTTCCATTAGCAGGTAATCACAACAACATCTATACATTTGTCACAACTGAATATTCGGGAATTTTAAAACTTTTGTTAATCAACAAAATGGAATACATCTGTAATTGAAAGTGCTGAAAGGAAATACTGAATTCAAGTCTACAAAAAAATTCCAATAAAAGAAACTCGAATTAAAATGACAACTAGCTAGAATGCTGTCTCGTCAGCCTCAGGATCTGCGTCCTCAAAGGGGTCTCCGGTAACACAGCAGAAAATGGTACTGGGTCATAGTAGCTATTGCCATAGCTCAGCAATCATCAGTGACACCTAAAATATTTGGTCTCCAGTCAGGAGGGAGCAAAGTACAATTCATGATAATCCAACAATTGAAATAATAATAGAGTTATGCATTTTTAAACAATTTGAAATAAACAGTTCTCCAGCAGTTAAAATATTGTGATGTGAATAGACAATGAATATGACCGGATTAGGTTGTACAGTGAATGATATGGCTTATCCCCGTGTGTATGAGGGGTAAGCTAATACAGTTATAATGCTACTTTGGATGTGGTCATACTCATTACACTACTCCCCCAGTACCCAACAGTCAATCAGTCGATGCTCTCAGAGAGGAGTTTCGTGTTGCATCGTGATTTAAACTTGCAATAAAATGATTACTAAATAATTGTAAACTAACACAAAATATACTTGCCTTTGTTTATGACTGGAAACGGTGTTGGTTCCGGGAAGATGCTAGGTTCGTCTCCGAGATCCTACAGTTGGAGAACTTGACTTAGAACCATTGTGAAACCAAGCTAGGTGTGCTAGTTGCAATCTCTAGTAGCAGGTCCTAGTCAGATTTTAAGTTTGTTTATTTAACTGCTAACGGTTTACGATGCGTATAACGTTGGTTCTCATTTAGTTGGATAGCCAGTTTCTGGTTTTACTTAAAAAATTGTCGTTACGGTTAATTTGGCAAAAACTTGTATTTTGTAATATTATATATATAAAACTACTATTTTTCTTTCAAATGAGAAAAACGTGAATTTTGTTAACTATCAATATTTTATTCAAGTTATTATATCGTAAAAAATACTTATTAATTTATATAAAATATTAATAGTTATTTTGTTACGAAGCGCCTAATTACGAAGAATAAAACCAACTAAAAAATAAAGGAAAAATCCTAATCTACACAATACAAGTCCACAGCAAAATAAAGTAGAAAACTGGACTTATGCCCTTACAAACTTTACATAAATTAAATAAATATAGAGTTTGTTGGTGAGTTCTGAACGCCGGGAAGCGGTCCGTTCAGAAGGCCGAGGCCCTGCACTCAAAATACTATAAACCAGTAGCAAGTTCCAAATTATATTTTAATTGTAAAATATGAAAATAAAGTAAGTCTCAGACTTGGTCCAATCGTCACAGTTAGCTAATGCCTCAACGTCCGGGTAAAATCGGTTTCGTTTGCATTTCGCTAGGGCCCACGGACCGTACGGTCGTCGCCCAAAATCTAATTTAATAAATTATTGCCGAAAACCAATTTAAAACTCATTTATAAAATTTTATAAAAATTTGGGCAGCTTTTCCTCTATATTCGGGACAACCCAAAACTGGGAAAATGCGCCGAAACACCCATAATAAAAGTCCCAAACCAGGGAACACCCAGAAATTAACCTCCAAACCATTTACAAAATAAATATACAATAAAAATCACAGAACGTTTCCGAATGAAATCGAAAAACCCGAAAATAACCACAGAAACAGAGAATACTAGTTTCGGTAACTCCGAAACTAACTCGAAATTCCAAACACAAAATAGAACATTTCCAAACCAACTCGAAAAATTCTGAGAAACCACAGAATGTTTTCGGAAACTCTGAAACTACGACGTCCATCTAAAAACCGAATTCCCGGAAAGGAATCGGGGACCAAGTCTCATCATCGACTATGGAAAAATGGAACGGGACCGAAATTATACCTTGGGTTGCTCGGCTAGAGCTCTCAGATGTAGATATAGAAAAATAAACGGCGACAGCAGGTCGAAAAAACCCGTGGACAGCGCTAGACAGCGCTGTTCGGATCAGCGGGAAGCTCGCGGGAACCGGGACAGAGGGGAATGGCTAGGGCATAGCCGCGGAACAGCGCCGGAGAAGGGGGTGGCGCCGGAGCTCGGGTGCCGACGAAGGGGGGGGGAAGCTCGCTGGACGGCCGACGGGAGGCGGGACCGCGCCAGAGCTAGGGCACAAGGGCGCGGGTCTGGCAGAGCGGGGAGATCGGGGTCGGGTGCTGGAGTTGGGGGCGACCGCGGGGAGGGGGTCGGGTGCTGGAGTTGGAGGCGACCGCGGGGAGGCCGGGTCGGGTGCTGGAGTTGGGGGCAGCCCGGAGTCGGGCGCGGCCAGAAGGTCGGGGCCGAGAGGGGGTCCGGCGGGACGGCGCCGAAGGGCGGCCGCGCGGGGAGGCCACGACCTGGGGGCGCGGGTCCGACGTCGGTGCGGACGTGGCTCGGGCTCGGGGAGCGGGGGCTCGGGTGCCAGCGGGACTCGGTTGTTGGGGAGGAGTGAAGGGAGTGATGGGTGCTCTGTGAGAGAGAGAAAAAGTGTGAGGAAAAAATAAAGAGGGTGGTGGTGGTGGTTTATGTGCTGGTGGGGGAGTGAAGTGGTGTGCTGGTGTCGTGGAAAAAGTGGGGGGTGGTGTTATACGGAGGGAGTGGGTTTTGCATGTGTGGAGTAGAGAGAAAGGAGGAGGACTCCTTCCAACGTGGGGGACCAAGTCAGGTTGGGGGTTTGAATTAGTAAATAGGTTTTAGTTATTATATTTTTTTTAATATATAAAAATAATAATCAGATTTTAAAAGAAGTAAAAGAATGGGTTCGAGCTGGGACCGGGACCGGGAACCAGGTTCGGGACGGGCTAACAATCAAAAATCCATGTTACTAATATTTTGAAAATAGTTTCAATTCCCGAAATATAATAATAAAAATAATATACTACAAACAATAATAATCACCAATAATAATTAGCTAAACCCAGGAAGCGGGTTTCACACATGCAAATGCATGCAAGCTTGCAAGCAACTAATTAATGCAAGCAACTAATATAAAAAGGGCCATGCATAATTAATTAATGCTCATGCGGCCAGAAGCTAGAAATGCTCATGCGGCCAGAAGCTAAAAATGCTCATACGACCAGAAGTGATATTAATGGCTCCCACAGAGAACATGTCCATGAAAATACCATGGCCTCCATGCTCCTCCAAACAACACTAGAAACCCAAATTCAGACTCCCGTAGGTTAATTTGGACAAATGGAATTCTCTACAACATGGAACCATCAACTAGCAAAAAATATGCAAGTTTGGTAGATCAAAATTCATGGAAACCTAAAATACCACAAAACTAGATTTACAAGAAATTAACCATGGAAAAAAAATGCTAAGTACTAAAGTGGGTTAGAAACACATGAGGAAGACAATGGAACAATAAAATGGACTTCCTCCATGAAGCAAGATGCACTTGCCTAAGCTCTCCACTCTCTCAGGCTGGTGGAGAAATAATGGTGGGGAAGAAGAAGAGTTAATGTGGAGAGAGAAATATTTGGTGGAATATTTAATGAAGAGGGTGGTGGTAGATGGAAGTGGTTTGGTTCACATAAAATCGAACCAAGCCAACAAATCGAACCAAGATAAACCCATCAATGAAATGCCAAAATAAATCAAGCAGGAGACATGCAATACGGGTCAAAATACGTACACGTATTCCAAATACGTAATACGAGATATGGGCATTACAACTCTACCCACCTTAAAAGAATTTAGTACTCAGATTTAATCAAGTGGCTAGAGATGCAAGGACAAGCTATACTAAGCAATCAAATAATCAATCATGCAAGCAAGAAATTTGAAGGAAGAAGGAAGACATCCTGCTAGAACCTCTCCGCCGATTCTGAATTCGAGCTTGGACCTGGGCATACTGATGGGGTCTCTCATGGAATCCCCTCTGCCTATACTGAACTTGTGCCTGGGCATACTGTTGAGGCCTTCACTGCCGAAAAGCTTGGGCCTGCGTCGGCAACGGCCTCGTGGATGGAAACTGCTGGACTGGTACTGGGGCTGGTCCCCTAACCGATGAACTGGTCATGGCTGATGATGAGTCCGTCCTGAACGGGCAGGACCCTACCATGTGGTCCGGTGCCCCACATAGCAAATACAATCCTCGAGCCTTGCGATATTCTGAAACAACATGTCCAGGCTTCCCACAATAAGAGCAGCCCATGGGGGAAGACTGCTTCTGCTTCTGCTGCTGAGGATACATCAGAGTTGAATGTTGAACCGACATAACCGAAGCTGTCCTTCTCGGAGCTCCAATGATCAAAGCCCTAGCTGCCAGGGCTGGGGCTGACAACTGGTTCATCTAGCCACGAGATCGCTTTCGACCTCCGGTCATGTCATTGTTCTCTGTACTATTCCCATGATGTCCACCTCTGCCCAGAGCATCTGCCACTGCCTGACGCAAGGCGTCTCCTCGACGATCCTGCAATGCAAGCAACTCCATGATAAGTCCCACCAAGGCTCCATCATCTTGCCCTGCGGGCTGGGCTGGCTGTACCGGGGGTTCTGGATCTCCGTGAGGCATGACCCGGGAGGCTGCTCCTGAGTGCTGGACCTGATCTTCTTGTTGCTGCTGGTCCACGTGAGGTGCTCCGCCTTGCTGATCGGCAGGTCCATGAACAATGCCGCTGAAGAAGATGACATAAGGAACAATAAGGAAGGACCAGGACAGATCAACGATTACAAGCATGTGATCAGGACACGAATTTTTAGGGATTCAGAGACACGAACAGAGATCAAGGACGAGTACTGATTGAGACATCTATTCGGTAAACCCTCACATATCTTGATTTACAAGACCTGCATGGGCCACCACTTAAACCATGTCATGCCCCAGAACCAGAACACTGGAGAGCGGGGGAAGACATAGCCAGCTACGTAAAATGAAATGGGACCCACTCCACTATACAGTCACGGCTGTCTAGATATATGAGGGTTTATCTACAAGCCAACAGTCTCTTATGGTCATGAACAAGCCTAGTGTCTCATTCATAAGCAAGCAAGTAAAGTTATAAGATGTAAGATCACCAAATATACAATAGTAAGGCATCACAAACATTACATATTCAGCTGATCATGAAGCTAGTCGTTACAAAATGTGATGACTAGCAAGCGTTTTAGTCATACATGATCAACCCTAGGTTGCCAATTATGTTACAGCCCGTAGGCAGACAGTAAGTAAAAACGTACACGAGCTAACACTTGCTCGGCGGCTAAACGACTCAAAGAATAATTTACAATAGAGTGGGAGAGCCAAAATAAACCCACTCGTTGTCCGGATTCTGTCTAGTGGTCACCATCGGGCTGAAAAGTTGGTAGATCCTTGGGAGCTACTCCGGTATCTGGCCATACAAAACCAGCTGGGTCAGACCCCAGAAAGAGCAAGTGCCACAAAGGAGGCTTCATTTAGGAACTAAAACCAGCAATTAGCACAAGAAATAATTATATAATAAAAGACAGTAATTAAAGAAAAACATGGCAGGTGATATACGATGAGATAACCATAGGACTATTCAGATAACCAAGTTACAACCCATAAACCAAACAAGGACCGGGGTTGTAACTCTTCGTCTAAACGAAACTGGTTCCCTGATCTTTATTGTTAAAAGCAAGCACAAGTAATCATGTCATGTAACAATCTTGTACAGGATCGAGGCAAGAATAGACAGGGTTAGACTCAATTCAATCAATCACGGCCAAGCAATAAGTACGGCTTGATACTTTAACTAACTAGGGATTATCACAGGCCTAATTACTAGCAAGATGCAAAGAGATTTCCAAGTCCAGTTACCCGCCTGCTGCTACCTGAGTGACCCCAGCAAAAGAAAATAAGTATAGCAGACACACTGCAGTAAGATACATGTGTCCTAAAGAGGTGCCCCACTCGACGGCAGGCTGGAAATGTGCTCATCATGACAGATAGCTCCAAGTCCCATGTATATATTATATAAGGCCGGGGTCAAAGGGACAACAGGTAACTGGAAAAGTCTCTTCATGAACTACTTGATCAATCTAGTCATTAATCCTAGCCATATTCAGTATGAATCCCGGATCGTGGAAAACCAGGGATTCATGTCCTAGATATGATGCAAAACAATATTGGTTTACTTGTACAAACACAATCACCCATGGTGTTCAGGCCATTTATTCTTGTCAAGTCATGCTAGCCGTCGCAACAGCCTTCGAGATATATCATGTCAGGTTTATCATGTCAAGAGTGCGCCACATCGGGCCACTATCAAGAATTATCATGTCAAAATTGTCAGGTCAAGTTATCTTGTCAGGAGTGCACCACGGCGGGTCACTATCAAGTCATGTCATTTATCAAGGAGGGAAAAAACTTGCACAATTAAATAATAATATATTTATAATATATATTCTTGAAGCCCAGAAGAAACTCTACAACTTTTATGTTGGGAGTCGGAAGAAATTCTGACCACAATTCAGGCAAATAAAACATTTAAATAATCAAGTGGACCTCATGCGGCCCCAAAAGGGGAGAATATACATGCGGCCCCAAAAGTGGGAGAACTTACATGCGGCCAAAGAGAGTGGGAGGCCACCCATGCGGCCAGCCAAAGCTTATGCGGCCAAAAAATAACTGAAGGGGCCATGCGGTCAGTAAGAAATATTCATGCAACCAGAAAAGACAAGGAGAGAGGAACCCGCAATAAATGCAAGCTTCTACTCAAGCAAAAGAAAAAGACACGTGGCCACTCAAGTACTGGGGCCATGTGGCCTAAAATTACATGGATACAAACCTTGTGGGACCCTACTACAATTAATGTTTCATACTAATGAGGCCAGCACACCAAGGTGTATGCGGTAAAATATGGCACGTGGCCACTCAAACAATGCATGCAGCCAAGAATTATTGGCCATGCACATATTATATATATGTGACCATGCGGCTAAGGCATGCAAATACTAATACATGGAAGGCCATGCAAATAATAATGCATGCAAGGCAGTGCAATTTATCAAATGCCATGTAAGCAACCATGCAAAGCTAAGCATGCAGCTAATAAATTGCATGCGGCCACTGATACTTACTTGTGGCCATGCGGCCACTAAAACAAGCTGTTGCTGCCATGCAACTAAAATGCTTGCATACAATGAAAGCTAAAAAGGTGGCTAAACAATTGTTTACTCCAACCACAAATAAATGCATGCAAGTTAAATATGCCACCAATTACATGGCAACATGCTATGCAACTATTGCCAGGCAATATTCTCATGCGGCCAAGCATGAAAAGCTTTCATGCGGCCAAGCATGAAAAGCTTGCATACGGCCAAACAACTAAAAGATTCATGCGGCCGAATTAATGCATGCATGTAGCAGCTAAATGCAAGCAAGGATTAATGCATTAAATAATGCCATTAATAATGCCATTCCAAAGTAAGCCATGCGGCTATCTTTTTTATATCAATATTTTCTATGCATGCATTTGCAACTAAAGTATGCAATGCATGCAAATGCAACTTCTTACGTAGCAAAACGCATGCGGCCCATTAGTTGAGTTGCCATATGCGGCTGAGCTTTAGCTCCCCATGCGGCCAGCAAGTAATACCCATACAACTACTGCTTGCATATAAGCATGCAAAATACAATTAATGCTAAGGCCAAAGCTAAATAATTAATGCTAATGGCGAATATTTAATACAAGCAGTTATTTAATGCTAATGGCCAAAGGCCCATGCGCTGGGAATAAAAAAAATGGCCTATGCGACTATGGCAAGTTGCATGCAAATGCATGAAAGCTTACAAGCAACTAATTAATACAAGCAACTAATATAAAAAGGGCCATGCATAATTAATTAATGCTCATGCGGCCAGAAGCTAGAAATGCTCATGCGGCCAGAAGCTAAAAATGCTCATGCGGCCAGAAGTGATATTAATGGCTCCCACAGAGAACATGTCCATGGAAAATACCATGGCTTCCATGCTCCTCCAAACAACACTAGGAACCCAAATCCAGACTCCCATAGGTCAATTTGGACAAATGGAATTCTCTACAACATGGAACCATCAACTAGCAAAAAAATATGCAAGTTTGGTATATCAAAATTCATGGAAACCGAAAATACCATAAAACTAGATTTACAAGAAATTAACCATGGAAATGAAAAATGCTAAGTACTAAAGTGGGTTAGAAACACATGATGAAGACAATGGAACAATAAAAATGGACTTCCTCTATGAAGCAAGATGCACTTGCCTAAGCTCTCCACTCTCTCAGGTTGGGGGAGAAATAATGGTGGAAAAGAAGAAGAGTTAATGTGGAGAGAGAAATGTTTGGTAGGATATTTAATGAAGAGGGTGGTGGTAGGGGGAGTGGTTTGGTTCACATAAAATCGAACCAAGCCAACAAACCGAATCGAACCAAGATAAACCCATCAATGAAATGCCAAAATAAATCAAGCAGGGAGACATACAATACGGGTCAAAATACGTACACGTATTCCAAATACGTAATACGAGATATGGGCATTACAACTCTACCCACCTAAAAGAATTCCATACTCGAAATTTAATCAAGTGGCTAGAGATGCAAGGACAAGCTATACTAAGCAATCAAACAATCAAACAATCAATCATGCAAGCAAGAAGAAATTTGAAGGAAGAAGGAAGACACTGCTAGAACCTCTCCGCCGATTCTGAATCTGAGCTTGGACCTGGGCATACTGCTAGGGTCTCTGCTGGAATCCCCTCTGCCTATACTGAACTTGTGCCTGGGCATACTGCTGAGGCCTTCGCTGCCGAAAAGCTTGGGCCTGCGTCGGTAACGGCCTCGTGGATGGAAACTGCTGCTGGACTGGTACTGGGGCTGGTCCCCTAACCGATGAACTGGTCATGGCTGGTGATGAGTCCGTCCTGAACGGGCAGGACCCTACCATGTGGTCCGGCGCCCCATATAGCAAACACAATCCTCGAGCCTTACGACTCTGAAACAACATGTCCAGGCTTCCCACAATAAGAGCAGCCCATGGGGGAAGACTGCTTTTGCTTCTGCTACTGAGGATACATCAGAGTTGAATGTTGAACCGACGTAACCGAAGCTGTCCTTCTCGGAGCTCCAATGATCAAAGCCCTAGCTGGGCTGGGGCTGACAACTGGTTCATCTGGCCGCGAGATCGCTTTCGACCTCCGGTCATGTCATTGTTCTCTGTACTATTTCCATGATGTCCACCTCTGCCCAGAGCATCTGCCACTGCCTGACGCAAGGCGTCTCCTCGACGATCCTGCGATGCAAGCAACTCCATGATAAGTCCAACCAAGGCTCCATCATCTTGTCCTACGGGCTGGGCTGGCTGTACCGGGGGTTCTGGATCTCCGTGAGGCATGACCCGGGAGGCTGCTCCTGAGTGCTGGGCCTGATCTTCTTGTTGCTGTTGGTCCACGGGAGGTGCTCCTCCTTGCTGATCGGCAGGTCCATGAACAATGCCGCTGAAGAAGACGACATAGGGAACAATAAGGAAGGACCAGGACAGATCAACGATTACAAGCATGTGATCAGGACACGAATTTTCAGGGATTCAGAGACACGAACAGAGATCAAGGGCGAGTACTGATTGAGATATTTATTCGGTAAACCCTCACATATCTTGATTTACAAGACCTGCATGGGCCACCACTTAAACCATGTCACGCCCCAGAACCAGAACACTGGAGAACGGGGGCAGACATAGCCAGCTACGTAAAATGAAATGGGACCCACTCCACTATACGGTCACGGCTGTCTAGATATATGAGGGTTTATCTACAAGCCAACAGTCTCTTATGGTCATGAACAAGCCTAGTGTCTCAATCACAAGCAAGCAAGTAAAGTTACAAGATGTAAGATCACCAAATATACAATAGTAAGGCGTCACAAATATTACATATTCAGCTGATCATGAAGCTAGTCGTTACAAAATGTGATGACTAGCAAGAGTTTTAGTATACATGATCAACCCTAGGTTGCCAATCATGTTACAGCCGTAGGCAGACAGTAAGTAAAAACGTACACGAGCTAACACTTGCTCGGCGGCTAAACGACTCAAAAGAATTTACAATAGACTGGGAGAGCCAAAATAAACCCACTCGTTGCCCGAATTCCGTCTAGTGGTCACCATCGGGCTGGAAAGTCGGTAGATCCTTGGGAGCTGCTCCGGTATCTGGCCATACAAAACCAGCTGGGTCAGACCCCAAAAAGAGCAAGTGCCACAAAGGAGGCTTCATTTAGGAACTAAAACCAGCAATTAGCACAAGAATATAATTACATAATAAAAGACAGTAATTAAAGAAAAACATGGCAGGTGATATACGATGAGATAACCATGGGACTATTCAGATAACCAAGTTACAACCCGTAAACCAAACAAGGACCGGAGTTGTAACTCTTCGTCTAAACGGAACTGGTCCCCTGATCTTTATTGTTAAAAGCAAGCACAAGTAATCATGTCATGTAACAATCTTGTATAGGATTGAGGCAAGAATAGACAGGGTTAGACTCCATTCAATCAATCACGGCCAAACAATAAGTACGGCTTGATACTTTAACTAACTAGGGATTATCACAGGCTTAATTACTAGCAAGATGCAAAGAGATTTCCAAGTCCAGTTACCCGCCTGCTGCTACCTGAGTGACCCCAGCAAAAGAAAAGTAAGTATAGCAGACACACTGCAGTAAGATACATGTGTCATAAAGAGGTGCCCCACTCGACGGCAGGCTGGAAATGTGCTCATCATGACAGATAGCTCCAAGTCCCATGTATATATATATAAGGCCGGGGTCAAAGGGGCAACAGGTAACTGGAAAAGTCTCTTCATGAACTACTTGATCAATCTAGTCATTAATCCTAGCCATATTCAGTATGAATCCCTGATCGTAGAAAACCAGGGATTCATGTCCTAGACATGATGCAAAACAATATTGGTTTACTTGTACAAACACAATCACCCACGGTATTCAGGCCATTTATTCTTGTCAAGTCATGCTAGCCGTCGCAACAGCCTTCGAGATATATCATGTCAGGTTTATCATGTCAAGAGTGCGCCACATCGGACCACTATCAAGAATTATCATGTCAAGTTATCATGTCAAAATTGTCAGGTAAGTTATCTTGTCATGAGTGCACCACGGCGATCACTATCAAGTCATGCCATTTATTAAGGAGGAAAAAACTTGCACAATTAAATAATAATATATTATAATATATATATTCTTGAAGCCAGAAGAAACTCTACAATTTTTATGTTGGAAGTGGGAAGAAATTCTGACCACAATTTAGGCAAATAAAACATTTAAATAATCAAGTGGACCTCATGCGGCCCCAAAAGTGGGAGAACATACATGCGGCCAAAGAGAGTGGGAGGCCACCCATGCGGCCAGCCAAAGCTTATGCGGCCAAAAAATAACGGAAGGGGCCATGCGGTCAGTAAGAAATATTCATGCAACCAGAAAAGACAAGGAGAGAGGAACCCGCAATAAATGCAAGCTTCTACTCAAGCAAAGAAAAGGACACGTGGCCACTCAAGTACTGGGCCATGTGGCCTAAAATTATATGGATACAAATCTTGTGGGACCCTACTACAATTAATGCTTCATACTAATGAAGCCAGCACACCAGGGTGTATGCGGCAAAATATGGCACGTGGCCACTCAAACAATGCATGCAGCCAAAATTATTGGCCATGCACATATTATATATATGTGGCCATGCGGCCAAGGCATGCAATAATGCATGCAAGGCAGTGCAATTTATCAAATGCCATGTAAGCAACCATGCAAAGCTAAGCATGCAGCTAATAAATTGCATGCGGCCACTGATACTTACTTGTGGCCATGCGTCCAAAATATTACATGCGGCCACTAAAACAAGCTGTTGCTGCCATGCAACTAAAATGCTTGCATACAATGAAAGCTAAAAAGGTGGCTAAACAATTGTTTACTCCAACCACAAATAAATGCATGCAAGTTAAATATGCCACCAATTACATGGCAACATGCTATGCAACTATTGCCAGGCAATATTCTCATGCGGCCAAGCATGAAAAGCTTTCATGCGGCCAAGATGAAAACTTGCATGCGGCCAAGCAACTAAAAGATTCATGCGACCGAATTAATGCATGCATGTAGTAGCTAAATGCAAGCAAGGATTACTGCATTAAATAATACAATTAATAATGCCATTCCAAAGTAAGCCATGCGGCTATCTTTTTTTATATCAATATTTTTCTATGCATGCATTTGCAACTAAAGTATGCAATGCATGCAAATGCAACTTCTTACGTAGCAAAACGCATGCGGCCATTAGTTGAGTTGCCATATGCGGCTGAGCTTTAGCTCCCCATGCGGCCAGCAAGTAATACCCATGCAACTACTGCTTGCATATAAGCATGCAAAATACAATTAATGCTAAGGCCAAAGCTAAATAATTAATGCTAATGGCGAATATTTAATACAAGCAGTTATTTAATGCTAATGGCCAAAGGCCCATGCGGCTGGGAATAACAAATGGCCTATGCGGCTCAGGCAAGTTGCATACAAATGCATGAAAGCTTGCAAGCAACTTAATGCAAGCAACTAATATAAAAAGGGCCATGCATAATTAATTAATGCTCATGCGGCCAGAAGCTAGAAATGCTCATGCGGCCAGAAGCTAAAAATGCTCATGCGGCCAGAAGTGATATTAATGGCTCCCACAGAGAACATGTCCATGAAAATAGCATGGCCTCCATGCTCCTCCAAACAACACTAGGAACCCAAATCCAGACTCCCATAGGTCAATTTGGACAAATGGAATTCTCTACAACATGGAACCATCAACTAGCAAAAAATATACAAGTTTGGTATATCAAATTCATGGAAACGAAAATACCACAAAACTAGATTTACAAGAAATTAACCATGGAAATAAAAAATGCTAAGTACTAAAGTGGGTTAGAAACACATGAGGAAGACAATTGAACAATAAAAATGGACTTCTCCATGAAGCAAGATGCACTTGCCTAAGCTCTCCACTCTCTCAGGTTGGTGGAGAAATAATGGTGGGGAAGAAGAAGAGTTAATGTGGAGAGAGAAATTTGGTGGATATTTAATGAAGAGGGTGGTGTAGGTGGGAGTGGTTTGGTTCACATAAAATCGAACCAAGCCAACAAACCGAACCGAACCAAGATAAACCCATCAATGAAATGCCAAAATAAATCAAGCAGGAGACATGTAATACGGGTCAAAATACGTACACGTATTCCAAATACGTAATACGAGATATGGGTTACACATCCTTAAACGGAAGTGCGGATTTCAACATTAAAAATGTCGAATTCCATCTATGTGGAACATCCTTAACAAATCTTCTAAAACGAATACCAAAATGTTCACATGTGTTCTTAAAAGCTTGTTGTCTACTTGGAGACGTGTTCAAGCTGTGTACAATTTCTGAGTGTTTCTAAATATGTACTAAAAAATTCAAGACATTCTTTTACAACTAAGTTAATAATATGGCATGCACACCTAATATGCAATAATCTACCTTCCAAAATAGTAAAGACAATGAATTTATAGCAGCAGTATTATTACTAGCATTATCAAAAGATACAGATTGAATCTTGTTGTGAATATCAAAGTCACGCAAGTGTTTTGAAATACATGTGGCAATTGCGGAGTCCGTGTGTGAAAATTCTAAAGTTTTTAAACATACGATGCGCTTTTGCAACATCCACAATAAATCTATATAATGTGTCGTGATATAAATATAAGCATAGTTTTGTTTCCTTGTCCATACATCAGAAGTAATAGCTAATTTATTCGCATGCAAAAACGTTTCTTTTAAAGCAAGTCTCATTTCTTTAAAGAGTCTAATAGCCTCTTTTCTAGCAGCGCCTCTAGTAACTTTATTAAACAATAGATTTAAAGCAATTGTAGCATAATCATATAAAGATTCATTTTCACCCGAAGTAAATGGAAGTTCATCAACAATAATATATTTAGTAAATTCAGTTTTATGACGGCAGCTGAATAGGAAAACGTACCCACCGAAGAAGCCGCAGTGCCTCCAAAACTGATTTGAGTTTGGGTCGCGAAATTGAGCTTGGACCGTAGCAAGTATCATAGTGTCTTGAGAGTGTGCCCGTGCCACCTCCCCTCTTCCATTTGTATGTACGGGAACATTTCTTGCATTGGGCCCCGTACAGAACTACTTTACCTTTTGGATCTAAAACGAGTGAGCCATCAGGTTTAGTTTCATTAAGAAGAATAAAAAATTTCCAAACTTTGGCTTTTTGTTTTCTCTTTACAACATTTGGTACATTGGTACCAACTTCAGGAGGGGAACCAACTAAATCCTCAGGAATAAGATTTTTCTCAAAAAAAGAATTAAATTTCAAAAGCATCATTGCCTTGGTTTGAACCTTGTCCGGCCATTTTAAAAAGATAAATCAAAATATATAAAGGATTATAAAGATGGAGGAGGATACCGGAAAAAAATGATTTTTTGCAAAAAACTAGAGAGATGGAGGAATAAAAACTATTTCGAAAATGTAAATAAAAAAAATCAATTAGAAAGAGGAAGTCGTAGATCGCCGAAATTGCTTGATCGGGAAGTCGTAGATCGCCGAACTTAGAGCACAACTTTCTTGAAATTTTTTAAGGATGGAGGAGGATTTTTTTTTTTGTGAGAATGATGGAATTGTTTGTGTTTGAAATGAGAGTTTCATGGTCAATTTATAGAATTTTTTGGAAGCCAAATACCCCTCCCCCCATATCTTCAAAATATAGTTGTTGTAATGAGTTTTGGTCATTTTGGTCAAAAAGACCAAAATACCCCTATAACGGTCATAAAACGGTCAAAAATGGAATTTTGGTAAAAGGGGAACATTATTCAAAAAAAAATTGAAAAATCCGGTTCAGCCGGCCGGACCGGGCCTGGCTCGGGCCTGGACGGGCCTGACCGGGCCGGGCTGAACCGGACCGAACGTTGCATTATTAAAAAAAATTAAAATAACCGGTCCGGGCCGGGCCGGGCTTGGGCTCGGGCAGGTGAACCAGCCCGGACCGGGTATGCTATTGGGCGGGCTCGGGCTGGGCTTGGAGCGGGCTAAACCGGGCCGGGCCTCCTACGGACTCGGGCGGTTCGGGCGAACCCGGCCCAGATCACACCCTGAATTGGCGAGAGTTTTTCTATCTCATTGTCTTTTGTGATATAATTTTGCCACATAAACAAGACATTCTTGTGGCCCATACCACATAGGAGTCACCTAAGACTCATAACACTTGACAAGATAATAGGGTTGGAGATGCTCCAAATAATTTTCTAAAGAAACTTGCATTATGGACGAACCGGTCACAGTTGGACTGGCTTTTAAAACGTTTTGTAAAAGTAGGAACAAAAGCGCTAACAAATTAAATATAGAATCTGATTGCATCAAAAGAGCAAAATGCTACCTACTTTATGCACGGCGTGGAGAGCACAACCGACGTAGAGCTGCGTGCATGACACTGACATCTCTCGTGCCATACTACGTGGCAACAGTGCAGCATGTGAGAAGACCTATGCGGACGGATGTATAATCTGCCAATCTATGCGGAAAAGGTTTAGATCTGAAGATACAGACAATGACTCATGGGACCCACTTCGTTGCAGCGGTGAAAGATATTTCATTATATTTCAGAATTATCATATTCGTACATGTTTTATTAGTTACTACTTACTACTCATGATGCACGTGCAAAATAAATTTTGATATTATTCAAAATTTTAAATAAATTTCAAATTTTATTAAAATAATTTAATTATAAATATAATTATTTTAATTAAAATTTATTGTATATATTTTTATAATTTTGAATACATATTTAGATAATCTTCTATATAATGCGGCTTAAAAATGACTCAAAAGTGAGCCGTCCAACTCGTATATAACTCATCAATCATTTGAATAAATTAAAAAATAATAATAAAGAAATAGTTCACTAATTATTTGAAAATTTTAACTAAGTTTTTAACTTTTTAATATTTATTTATTTAGAACTAAATTATTCGAACTCAAGTGGTTAAGTTATGAAGTATTTTTTTTTGGTTGCTTGAGTTTAAATTTTAGAATTGACAGTTTTTATAATAATCATTTGCACGTGCGTATTACTTGTACTATATAGTTACTTCAAATAAAATTTGAATATTAATATATTTTATTTGAATTTATTATAGATATGTTTATACTAGTTTTTTTAGGTGAGAGATATATATACGGTGATATAGTTAGAAAAAACCTAATTATTTGCGGATACACAGTGACTTAGACTTAAAACATTTATTTTGAATCGTTTACAAGCCTTCTTAAAATAGTAAAAATATGTCAATGGTTACCATAAAAAAGAGTTGCTGAAAAATAATAAAAAACTCTTAACCGAAGAATAAGACGGGGATTTACTTTTAGGAGAAGTTTTAGTGACGTACAAAAGTGTCCAAGTGTACTAATTTTGAATCACTTTTGTGCTTTTTAGTATTTGATTAATTAGGACAATAATTTAGAATTATTATCGTTATATAATTTGTCCGCAATTATCTTATACTAGTAAATTCAATGCAGGAACAATAATGTTTTCATGATATAGCTAAAAGTAATTCAAACATTCAAATATATTTAAATTTAAATTTGTTAACAATTTAATATTTTAATATGTTTTTGCTTTAAATTAAATTTTCAATTTGTGCGTATAAAGGAGGAAAAAAAAAGTAAGTTATTTTATCCGTAACTCTTTTTTTACAAAATAAACGGTGGTTGACAAACATAGGACTTGAAATTTGAGGTACTTTCCAACAGCATTTTGCAGGGCCGGCTCAGGCCCAGGACGACTGTCTAGGACCCTATAGAATTTGAGGGTCCAAAAAAATAATTTAATATATATATTAGTAATCTTGTATGTAAAATAAAACTAATATGTAACATGAAATTGTTCTACCACAAAATAATCTAGTGTAGTGGTTAGTATGTGAAACTTGCACACAGAGGTCCTAGGTTCATATCTTGGTTGTAGCATTTTAAATTTTTTTACTTTTATTTATTTTTTTTTTATATTATATATGTGCTTTATTTTGAAAGTTTGTCTAGGGTCTCTAAACTTGGGCCAACCCTGGCATTTTGAAGAATAGATGAGAGAGATGGAAAAAGAGTTTTCTTACTTTCATCCAATTTCTAATAGAATTGAACGAAAAAAACTTTTTCAGCAATTAAATAATAATTAAATTATTATTATTACATTTAATAAAAAACTAGTATTTATGTTGATTATTATAAAAAACAATTAGTAATAATTTAATAATTGTTAACTAATTAGATGCTCAATTCTAATTAATATAAATAATCACAATATATAATTAATACAAATTATTTAAATATTAATTGAAAACCTTGTTTTTAGTATCAATAAAAATAATACAAATACTAAAATAAATAATTAACATTAATTATTTATCTCCTTGGTACTAATTATGATAAATAAATAATATTATATATTAACTAGCCAATTGAATTTTTTTATTTGGTACTAGTAAAAAACTAGTACTTATATTAATAATTAATACTAGTTATTTAACTAAATCTACTATTTTTTATAAAATAATTAATATTAAATTATTTCCTTTGATATTGTATTAATTAACTAATTCAAAAATTAAAAATATTAGACAAAAATAAATCGTGATAGCATAGAGGGTAACACACCTCTTTTATATATATATATATATATATATATATATATATAATATATATATATATATATATATATATATATAAACACACCCACGCAGATGTTTTCATGTTTTTCAATTATAATGAGTAACACTTTAATTTCAATTCCGCTAACAACTTTGAAAAAAAAATAGTAAATCGTGATTTAGGATGTCACGGGGTCGGGTCGTTCTAGCTCGGGCCTAAAGTTGGTTGAAATTGGGAAGGGTGAGGCCAGTTCGGTTAGGATAAGCGGTCAGGACCGGACAATGCTTTTAGCAGAACTAGTACGTGTACCCGTGCGACGCACGGGACAGATAAACTATCATTTAGGTTTTTTTTGTATTAATATTAATTTTTTGATATGACGCATAAAATTTACATAATTAGTGGTTAGTAATGCAATATATATATATATATATATATATATATATATATATATTATATATATATATATGTGTGTGTGTGTGTGTGTGTGTGTGTGTGCGGCTGCGCGCGCGTGTGTGCGCGGTGTTATTTTGTATTTGAAAGAGAACATTAATTGATATTGTTTTGAAAATAAAATTTCTTAATTTTCTGGACTTGAAAGAGAACATTTAAGGAAACTTAATAAAATAAAAAAAATTATCTTGCCTGTATCTAAACTTGAAGCAACCGTCTTAAACCAATTATTGAATTTTCTCCTATGTTAAGTTGAAAAAATATCCTTAGCCGCTAGTCCCCTTTGGCCTGAACAAAATATATTTAAGCAAATTACCAACCTGTCCTTAGCAAAATTTAAGGAGATGTTTGGTATACGAAATACGTCTAAATTCTATATTTATGTTATTTCAAATGCCAGGTAACAAATTTTTATGAAAAATTAGATTCTCATTTTTGTCAACATATAAACATTCCCAAAATAAATAAAAATATCTTTTTAAAAAGGATAAAAAATTGCGAAAAAAAAACTGCAAATAAATAAAAATAAATCATTCTTAAAAAAAAAACTAAAACAAAAAATCGTTCTAAAAAATAAAAAAGATAAAAGAAAACTGAAAAAAAAACCTAAAGAAAAAAGAACAAAGAAATGATGAATGTTAAAAAACTGAACTTAAAATCTAACAAAAAATGAAAACAAAAAAATATTAAAAAACAAATAAAAAAAATCTTAAAAATGAAAAAAAAAAAAAAAAAAAAACCAAAAAAACCTTTCAAAAACTGAAAACTTAAAAAACAAATAAAAAAATGAAAACCCAAAAAAGAAGGTTAAAAATGAAATAGAAAAAAATAATAAATTTCTTAGAAAATAAAGACGTGAAATAGATTTTACATCCTAATTTTTTTTCAGGAATAAAAAAATTATCCAATATCAAAACGTCCCTCCGGTTTGGTGCATTGAAAGAACAAAAAAGTACAAAAAGAAACACAAAAGGAAAACAAAAAAAATCCATAGAGCAACGAAGTAATTATCGGAGGACTACTTACCACCGAAACGCTATAAAGACTTGTGCGGCATTTCGGCATTTCTTCATTTCGTGCTGGACGTGGTTCAATGGAACAGAATAAGAACATAAAAATAAACAAACAAATTTTTTTTAAAAAAAACTCAAACAAAAAGATCAACAAAGTGACAAAAAAATGAAAATAGAGATGAAAAAAAAACCATTAAAAAAAAAAGAACAAAGAAATGATGAATGTTGAAAACAGTAAAAAAAAATCTAAGAAAAAATGAAAAAAAAAATCATTAAGAAAACAGAGGAAACAAAAAAAAAATTAAAACCAAAAAAACCTTTCAAAAACTAAAAACATGAAAAACAAAAAATTCTTTAAAGAAAAATGAAACCCATCCACCCACCCCCACAAAAAAATGTTAAAAATTAAAAAGAAAAAAACGAAAAAATTTCTTAGAAAATAAGAATAGATTTTTCATCCAAACTTTTTTTAGGAATAAAAAAATTACCCCGTACCAAAACGCCCCTCTAATTTGGAGCCTTGACAGAAACACACAAAAAAACACACACACAAAAAAAGACAGAAAAATTATAGAGCTAACGGAGTACGTATATGAGGACTACTTACCACCAATACGATAAAATATTTGTGCAACTTTTTTATTTATTGTTAGACTTGTGCAATATTTTTTCATTTATTGCTGGACGCGATAAAATGGAACATAATAAGGAAACTCAAACAACAAAAATCAACAAAGTGACAAAAAAATGCAAACAAAGATAGAAAAGGAAAAAACTTCTGAAAAAAAAAAACACAAAAAAAAAGAACAAAGAAATGAGAATGTTAGAAAACTGAAGAAAAAAATTCAATAAAAAAAATGAAAACAAAAAATCATTAAAAAAACAGAAAAACAAAAACAAAAAAAATAATTCTTAAAACTGAAAAAAGAAACCAAAAAAACCTTTCAAAAACTGAAAACATGAAAAACAAAACACAAAAAATTCTAAAAAACTGAAACCCCCCAAAAAAGGTTAAAATGAAAAAGAAAAAACTAAAAAAATTCTTAGAAAATAAAGACATGAGAATAGATTTTCCATCCTAACTTTTTTAGGAATAAAAATTATCCAGTACCATGATTTTGTGCCTTACGAAACAAAAAAAAGAACTCAAAAAAGAAAACACAAAAAATTCATAGAGCTAACGGAGATAATCATCAGAGGACTACTTACCACCAATACGCTATAAAGACTTGTGCAACATTTTTATTTATTGCTGAACGTGGTTCAATGGAAACATAATAAGAATATAAAAATAAACAAAACAAAAACTTAAAAAAGAACTCAAACAACAAAAATATCAACAAAGTGACAACACACAGAACAAAACAAAAAACACAATAATTACAGGGACCATCCACACAAACAAAGCCATCAGACCTAAAGCTATGATAACTAAAATCGAAATAAATATCAAAAATATTAAAATGACAGTATCATCGCAAAATCAAAACTCTTAAAAAAATCAACAACCTAATCAAACAGTCACACATATTCAAGAAATTTATGAAAAAAAAAATTATGTACAGGTAAATAACTCAAAAAATGTGTGCAGCATTAAAGCCGTCAACAAAATAATAATCCATCAGCAAATAATCATATGTCAAAGAAGTGCTAGCAGATAATGTTTCTGAAAGTGTGGCTATTCTGTTTAAGATCAAGTAACCCAACAATGACCTATAAAGTTCTCATAATGAGAGAACGAATAAAGAGCAAATTACCATCACAGTGAAGTGAGTTTTCATACTCAAAAAATTCTAACCATAAGAATCGAAATAGCAAGAGGAGAAAAAATATCGATACCCGATGAAATGTTGGCGATGGCGATGAAGTCCAGACCCTCCTCGCCTGGGGAGTATAATTGAAATAGAATAGAGAAGTGAAAAAAAAGAGAAGGCTTTTATAAAAATCGGCCATACTCGCAATCATCAATATCTAAAAATAAAATCTATAGAAATATCTCTACTACGTGCAATCAGTTGTAATTGATTCTGTTGCTTGCAATACCTCTAATTAAACAAATATCTAAGATTTTTTTCAAAAATTATTTGGAAGCAAAACAGTTTGGAAAGCATATCATCTATATAAATGAACATATTGTAACTGTTTATCGGGTGGGTCCTCCCATTGTATATAGAGGAGTATAGATGAATATATTTGTAACCAATTATCGGGTGAGTCCGTTCGCAATTATTTGTAATCGTTTACAAATTTAATAATATAGAGAAATATATTGATATTATATAATAATATAAATAAATATTTAAAATATTGGGCAGAAATTCCTCTCCATTGTATCCTACTTTCAGTAATAAAGGAAGGATGTGATCCTATATCAATTTTGTAAATTCAATGTGATACTCATCCAATTATAGGGAAAAAAATCTTCTAATTTTAAATTCAATGTGATCTTATCTCAATTTTCGAATATGTATTTAATAAATTTATGAAAAAACAAACTTAGCTATCATATGTAAGAACATATTTTTAGGCTTAATTGCACTTTGATACCCTCAACTATTTCAGTTTTTCAACTTAATACCCTAAACTTTTTTACTCAACAACTCGATACCCTCAACTATTTTATTTTTTCAACTTAATACCTAAAACACAAAAAATCCCAAAAATGCCCCTGACTTCTCTCTCCCATGCAACCCCCTTCCCCCCCCCCCCTTCCCATTCCGGTGACCACCTCCCCCCCCCCCCCCTCCCTCTCCGGCGACCACCTCCCTCCCTCCCTCTCCGGCGATGGTGGAGTCGGAAAAGGAGAGAGGGCAGCGAGAGAGGAGGGGGGGGGGGTCGGGTTGCCGGAGGGTGGAGGGGAGCGGCGGGGCGGCGAGGGGAGGGTGCAGGCGGGGCGGCGGAGGGTGCAGGCGAGGCGGGGGGGGGGGGGGGGGGGGGGGGTGGGGCGGGAGGGGAGAGGGGGAGGGGGGGGGCCTGGAGTAGAGGGGGGGGGGGAGTGTAGTTTTAAAATTTGGGTAAGGGCATTATTGTCCAAAAAGTTATCTGGGTATCAAGTTGTTACAAAAAAAGTTTAGGGTATCAACTTGAAAAGCGTAATAGTTGAGGGTATCAATAGCAATTAAGCCTTTTTTAATTCAATGTGATCCTATCTCAATTTTCGAAATGTACTTAATAAATTTTATGGAAAAAACAAAACTTAGCTATCATCTGTAAGCACAGAACAGAAAAAACATAATCAGCTAATGAATATAAATATAACCACTCGTTTAAAAACATGCAACATTTTATTTCATGCAGTAAATTTTTAGTTCTAAGGAACATGCATACCTCAACCGAAGAAACGTTGGCGATGGCGATGAAGTCCAAATCCGCCTCCTCGATAATGCTTGAAGAAAAAACATCGTATCGCGGAACCATCAGATCCCAGCGGAAGCGACGAAAGACTACAAAACCCTAACTATAAAATTCGAAATCGTGATAGGAGGAAGAATATCGATACCTCGACTGAAGAAACTTGGCGATGACGATGAAGTCCGTCTCCTCCTCGATACTGCTTCTCTCTCTCTCTCTCTCTCTAGGTTTTTTTTGCTGGGGACGTAACAATTGAATAGAATAGACAGAAAAAAAAAAGAGAGCAGGTTTTATAAAAACCACTACGTAGCAGTTATTGGCATATTCTACCGTACGGTTACAGTTAACGGTTAGGGATAACATCTTTCTGGATCCTACGGTTACGGAGATAAGTGGATCCGGAAAGATTTTCTCACTAACAACTATATTCAACCACTCCTATTTTCCCTCCCATTTTATCTTATTATCCGGAAAAAAAATAAGATTATGCTTTGAATTATCAACTAACTCCTATTATCCACCACTCTTATTATCGGTTTTTAAAAAGAAATCTTTTAAAAAAGAAATCTGAAGACACTTGTAGTACTCGCATATGATTAGGGAACGGAAGAGAACATCTTTTACGGATCCTACGGTTACGGGAGAGAACATCTTTAGTGGATCCGAGAAAAAAATCTAACTCACTCATATTTTTCGCCACTCCTATTTCCATCCCCATTGTATCCTATCCGAAAAAAAAAATCTCAACTAACTCCTATTATCCACCACTCATATTATCTTTTTAAAAAGATTTCTTTTAAAAAAGAAATATGAGACACACGTAGTACTCACATATAATTGTAACAGTCAAATCTTTTATTATCTTTTAAAAAGATTTTTTTTTTAAAGAATCTGAAGACACACGTAGTACTCACATAAATTGTAACAGTCAAATCTTTTATTACTTTTTAAAAAGATTTTTTTTTTTAAAAGAAATCTGAAGACACACGTAGTGCTCACATATAATTGTAACCGTCAAATCTTAAGCAATAATGTTATTTTTCTATTTTTATTTAAAAGAGTGAGTTAATTCACTAAATCATTTGGGCGGGAATCCTTCCCCATTGTATCCTACTTTCAGTAATAAAGGATTACAAAGCCAACCCAGACCAAAACGTGGTACGAACTGGGCTGGGCTAGACGAGGGCGTGTCCTGTTGAATGCGGGCCGAGTCCGGGTTAGTCGGCTGATTTATTATTGGGCCGTTAATATTTTGAGCATATATTATTTTTAAATATCTGATTTGGGGACACTATCAAATAAAAAAAAGTAACCTATTATTTAAAATACTTCGAAAAATAAATAATTTTATTAATTGAAATATTTTCAATATATACTTTCTCCTTAGATATGGTTTGGATGCAGGTTTTGTTATGTGTTTGGAATTTCAACCTCTCTTCAAGTTTTCTTATGGTGCCACAAAGAAAGTTGTTGAGAGGTTAAAAGTTCAAACATGAGATACATTTTATTGCACTAATTATATATATTTTTAAAAATAAAATTGTAAGTACAAAAGAATTATTGTATCTAATTCGAACCAAACATGGTAATTTCAACTACGTAAGTTCCAAATAGAAGATAAATAGATTAAAAATATACTTTTTCAAGATGCAATATTGATACAATATTAGATGTCTAGTAGGGTTTTCATACCACGATTAGGTACCAATTTGGTTCATTTTCCATAAGGACAGCATTAAACATGAGTTTTTCCAGTCTGCAACATTTATTCTATAAACTTCACTAAAGTGTTACCAAATTGGACAAATGCCAAGTATGAGATCCTCTTCCTAATCTTGCAGTGGTTTTTCAATTTTCATGATATTGAAGAAGAAAATGGTGAAGATGGTTGCGAAATGGCAAATGTTTCTTCTTCCATAAAGATGTACATAAAGGAATTCGATATAACTAAAGAAGTTTTTTTTTTCTTCTTTTTTTAAATAAAATTCTCCAATACAAATCTACTTTTGTCATACTCGAATGACCCTTGTGATATCGGGAGATGGCATAAGACCGTGACCGAGTGGCAGAAGATCAGTAGATCAAGCCATAGGGACGTATTATTCTTATTTATAAAATTGGTGAGAGTTCGGAGCAGCGATACCAACATGCATGCGATACAGCGTGCACAAAAATTTTATACGAAACGTTGAGATCAAAAAAAAAAAAAAAAGGGAGATGCAACTAAAGAAGATTGAGGAACAAATACAAAAGTTTTATTATTTTCAAAGTCAAAGGTTTAGTATTTTGAATGTCCTGTTAACATGCAACTAGCCTAAACTCTAGAGTTAATGATGGTACAAATCCATTTCACGGCACCCTCTTTCCTTCTAGACTTTGGGTGCGTCAAATTTCTCCTAAAAGGAAGAAACCTCTGTTTCTTTCCTTTCCTTTCCTTTCCCAAATTGCGAACAGAAAGCTCAAACGGAAAACCCGACCAATCTATTGTTGTGTTCAATTTTTAGAAAATATGGATACTCCAAAACTCATAAACCTGTCATATCGGACATGTATCATACACAATCTATACTTCTTCTTTTAGTATCATACACAATTCATACAATCTAGGACACACCAAAATCGTATCACATCTTTACCGTGTTGTGCCGTATCCCGTGCGGCCTGCGCAACATAGGTTAGCTTGATCAAAATGAAAACTCATAAATTCGAGTGGCTCTTGTGGTTACCAAGGAGAGGTATAAGATTAGACTGGATGGTGAAAGATCAGTGGATCGAGCCACGGAAACGTATTATCCTTTCATTTATTTGGTAAAGTTGAAAAACAGTCGATGCTCTACACTACTAACAAAATTGGGATGATTCCCCTACAAAATCCTCCCTCTCTCTCTCTCTCTCTCTCTCTCTCTCTCTCTCTCTCTCTCTCTGAATTTTGGATTTTGAACTTACATTTGAATTTTAGAAAGATGAATCATCTTCTAAATTTTAGAAATCCAAACGAATTATACAACAGGAAGCAAAGGGCCCTGTGCAAATGTTTGCGCCTAAGTATGTTAATTGTTAACTAATATTAAACTAGTATGAACTAGTTTATACCTTGTTAGCATTCGGCAACGAAAAAATTCGGAATGGCAAAAGTACGAGTATAAATCGGCACAATATAAGTAAAATAGGTCAAAAATTCGATCAGAAATTCATCTAACGAAAACATTCGGATCAAATTTAATTCTGTTTAGTACGTTTCATATGAACCAATTCGGCACTAAAAATTCGGCTATATATAGGCCCCACCAACCTCTACTCATTTAAACAAGGGTTCTGGTGAGAATAAGAAGATGTTAGATTTTCGATGTTTCTTTGATTGTTGCAAACAACATGTGCAAAGACTCTTGGTTTTTTTTTTTTTTGTTACTGTGAGCTTTTTCTTCCTTTCTTTTGATAATTTTTGAGAATTACCAGTCTTAATATTTAATAGCAGCAAAGAGTCAATAAAGTCAAGACTGTTGGGTTTCTTGGTCACATTTTTGGCCAATTTTTTAAAAATTCGTACGGTACGCGTTTAAAACGCCACAGGCTTAAAATTTGCGTATAAATCCGATTTTTCAAAGTACGTAAGTATTATACGTCTATGTAAGATATGGAAAAATTCGCGTATAATACGTGTTTATTCGGATGATTGCTAACAAGGGTTTACCAAGAGAATTATATGTTGATACTTTTTTAATAAGCAAACTAACTGATATAATCGGTTTTGTAATTTATATAACTGAATTCCGATTGCTTCAATTAACCGATCTCCATACATAGGTCGCCCGCCCCAAAATTTTGAAAATATAATTTGGGTTTTTAAAAATGTTTTTCTTATATGTTTTATTTCTATTTATTTTTGATTTTGAAGTATGCAACGTATTAATTTTTTTAAAATAATATTTTGACGATGCAATGTAATATTGTCGTGTCGTTCAAGCTATACCTAAACTTCAGCCCTTTAATTTTAAATGCTAGGTCCGACTTTGTTGGTCGGTTATTGGGTTTAATCAAACAATACTAAAAAAACCATCTAATGTCCATATTTACTGACAACATGTTATCTGTCTAATTATTTACACGCTCATTTTAATTGTAAAATTGTATTACGCCACAAAAGTCCATGCCCTAAATCATTCACATAATAGCCAAAATTCATATCAATGTGTCCTACTTATAAAAACAATTACAATCTATTTGTTTTGTTGGTCGTAATGTTAATTCAAGTTTTTTTTTTTTTGAACTTAAAGCTTCTTATTGAATTAATCAGAAGGATTTGTTACAGAAGGACAATCTTCAGCCATAAAATGAGCAATACAAAGCGGAATAGAAAAAAAGGAGCCTAATTTATTCGAAGAGCCAACTTAGCCAATTCATTAGCCATTGAGTTCCCTGTTCTTGCACGAAGTGGAAGCTGAGGTTATTGCAAGTCCTAATATCAGAGAATTATCATGGACCAATCCCGATAGCCTCCAAGGGATAAGTGAAGATCTCCTCTTAGAATCCTATAGACTATCAAGGAATCCCCTTAAATGATGATCTCCTTCTTGTTCAGCTTCCGGCAAGTCGGATCCCTAGGTGAGCAGCCACGAGTTCCGCCTGAATGCGATCAGAACTGTATGTATCAGGCTGGAATGCAGATATGGCTTTCACAAATGCGCCTTTGTCGTCCCTTGCAATGGCTTTGACAATGCAGATATGTTAATTCAAGTTAATAATTGTAACTAGCGCACCTAATAAAAATTTATAATATCATAATTGATTGGGTCAATGGTCTGTTTTCGTCAATCTTTGATAATCTTGAACAATCCTAACTCTAATTTAGCGCGGCTATGTTAATTTATCCTAGGTTAGACCTAACAGCCTCAGAGTAGCCATTTAAGACTTTGGCCTAATTATTTCTTTGGCAGCAAGTAATACACATAAACTCTGTTTATAAATTATACATTGCAGTGCAAGTAAGCATTACCAATTGTTTTGTCATAAGTATGCCATAATGAACATTTGTTGTGATTATATGTACCAATCCGGCTATTTGGCACGCGCCGCAGGCACCCCGCTGTGCATGCGTATGGCCAAGTCTGACGGAGCAGCACAAGGTGGATCCAGGTCCAAGACAGCCCGAACGACCATCCAGAATTCAAGAAAAAGGGATCCAAAAAAAATAATTTAAAAATACACGCACACACTAACACACAGAGAATATGTCCATGATCCTTTTTGACACAAAAACAATTGTGATGTAAATGGTTAACGTGTTAGACTTGTACACTAAAGGTTTAAGTTCAATTATTGGTGACAACATTTTTTAAATTTATGTTTATTTTAACTTTTACTTTTTTAAATATATTATATATGGATTATATTTTAAAAGTTTGTCTATGATTTCCATGAACTCAAGATCGGTTTGAGCAGCGGACGAAGTAGTAGGAGAGAGAATTTTGAATCCTCGACATAGAAGGAGTAGAAGGCGGCGGACGGCAGGAGGGAGGTGAGGTGTCCTCCGGTGGCTTATCATTTCGTAGTACAGGATGCTAAGCAGATGCAAGCACTTTTAAGCCTGTGTTTGATTAGTCTGTTTTTTTATGGAAATATTTTCATCACAAATTTTCCACCATTGTAGTGTTTGATAGCTTTATTTTCCATGGAATTATTTTCCAAAAAACTATCATTTTTCATATGTTCTTCTAGAATGGTGGAAAATGAAAGTGTCCAAAACCGATAGGAAAATATCATTTTCCTTGGAAAATAATGACAATCAAACATCCAAATTAGTTTCCATGAAATTTTTTTCCTAGAAATAATTCCATGGAATTAATTCTTTTTCACATATTTTCCACCTTGCAATCAAACACACCAATTAGAGATATTAGTAGTACCATACATGCATACAAACATGGAAAGCAGATTAATTGTTTTTGAACATCGGGGAGGGACCGGCAAGATTAAACTCCCAATCGTGTGAGTGAAATTTAAAAAAAAAAGGTTTTTGACGCTCGAATTAAAATCCACAATTATTAGTTGAGCAAAATTAAGTCAATGCGACGTCACTTTTTTTAACACTAGCAAAGCTTTACAATTTTGAGTTCTTGGCATGGTAAAATGTTATAAGAATTAAAAAACAAAAGACGACCAAAAACTTTTGCAAGCACCGACGTTAGATATTTAGGCCAAATTTAGCAAGAAACAATGACTTGAACCAAATCTGTTCTATAGTATTTTGGTTCGCGAAATGAGCACAAATGAAAATGGTAATTTTTTTTGTGCATTTTTTTTTTCCATTTCTTTCGTCTGAACATTTTGAAAAGTGAAAGATGGAAGTAATTTTTTTTAAAAATTTGGTATTTAGATGCTGTTGAAGTGGTTTAGAAATGTAACATTTTAATT